>JAWWNF010000317.1:2907500-3172203 GCA_034641395.1 Darevskia armeniaca | reverse complement strand
TGAAATAAAAGCAAACAACCCAATTGTAGCATTTTTAAACATAGCTTTCTATTCATGATTCTTTAAGAAATATATGTACAGTTTTCTTAACTTGAATTTTTTTTGGTATGAAATAGGAAAACGACCTATTCCATGCTTCGTTGCAAACGTCTTCATTGCCCGGTACTATAGATGCCTTGGACTGAAATCCTAATTGCATGTGTACTGATGGCATTCCTGTTCCGTGCTCAAGTCCTTATATTTTAATATATAATTGATCTAGAAATGTTTAAGGATGTGAACAAGCTGTGCTCTGCATCAAAATGCATGGCATAGATTGCCATTTTAGTTACCCTAGGAACTGCTTCTGCATAGGTGGGATCAGAATTGTCTCTTATGTTGCTTTAAAATGTTTTATAGCATCATAGAGTTGAAAGATACAGTGGTACCTCGGGTGACATACGCTTCAGGTTACATATGCTTCAGGTTACAGACTCTGCTAACCCAGAAATATTACCTCGGGTTAAGAACTTTGCTTCAGGATGAGAACAGAAATTGGGTAGCGGCGGCGCAGCGGCAGCGGGAGGCCCCATTAGCTAAAGTGGTGCTTCAGGTGAAGAACGTTTTCAGGTTAAGACGGACCTCTGGAACGAATTAAGTACGTAACCAGAAGTACCACTGTACCACAAAGGTATCTATTCCTGTGTTTCACAGCTGGGGCCCCGGAGGATATTCCTAAGGGGGACCCAGGTGAAAAATGCATAAATGGGGGGGCTACAGCAAGAGACTAGGGGCCACAGAGGGAAGTGAGAAGTCAAGAAAAAATATCCTGGCTGGCTATCTGCTTGGCAATCACAAGCGAGTAAGGGGGCGGCCCACCAGGGCCTAGTGCTCCTTTTTGTTCATGTGCGTTTTCTTGGGAGCAGTCCTGGTTTGTTTACGGTGGGAGAGAGTGAATCGCTGAGGCTCCCCATTTTGACCAGTAGAGCCCATGATCCAGAACCCCAGGTCAGGTAAGTGCGGTGGTGGGGTGGCAGTGGGTAGGGCTGGTGAGCCGGAGCTGCTAATTGCTGCTGCCAGTGCTGGGCCTGGTGGCAGCCTGGGTCTGACTCTGCAAGGCGCAGGGTTGCAATCCACCCCAGTGCCTAGCGGATCAGGGCCTTTGGAAGTTGCCGAGGGGCTTAGGGCCCTTCGGCAGCATTGTCCTGGGTCTGCAAGGCGCGGGGGTGAAATCCACCCCAGCGCCTAGCCAAGCAGGGTCGGTCTGGTGCTGCTGACTAGCATCTAGTAAATAACTAATGTCTACTCGGAAGAAAGCCACACTAAGTTCGGTGGGCCTTACTCCCAGGTAAGGGTGTGGGGGGCTTGTAATGTTTTACCTAGGCAGCCAGGGCTCCTCCAGATGACAAGATCTTTTTGCAGCAGGTCAGTGAGTTCCACTTGCTTTTTAAAATTCTCCCATACAGTATATACAGAACACCCTGTGTGCCTTTTGGACTGTATCTGTAGGTTCCCCCCCTCTGTGTCAAATAACTGGGGGTCAAATAAGTGTTGTTTATTTTTTTATAATACATGGAAGATGGATCTTCCTCGGGAGGTTCTGGACTCTCCTTCCTTGGAGGTTTCTAAGCAGAGGTTGGATGGACATCTGTCATGAATGCTTTAGCTGAGTTTCCTACATTGCAGGGGAATGTAGGGGTCCCTTTCAGCTCCATGATTCTATGTGTTTTTCTGCTTCAACAATATTTCATTATGTTCCTATCATTTTATGTAATTTTATTTCCTATAAATTAGAAAAAATGTTATATTTATGAAGAAAACATTTAAATAGCCACCTTTCTACCAGTAGGACCGGAGGTGGGGTGGGAGGGATTGGTGTAACCAGGATTTTTTGTTAGGGGGGCAGGCTTTTCTTAGTGGGGACAGAACCTCAGATTTGTACTGATTTTTACTTATTGGGAGGGCAGTGCTTCCCTGCCCCCCTTGGCTACTACGCCCATGGGGGGGGCACAGGAAGGAAGCAAAGTCGAAAGGGGGCCACGGTCAGAAAAGGTTGGGAAAACACAGATTTAGTCCAACCCCTGCATTGCAGGAATATTTTTGCCCAAATATGGGGACTCAAACCTACGGCCCTGAGATTAAGGGACTCATGCTCTACTGACTGAGCTATCCAGTGGCTGGGGAGACCCAGCCAGATGGGCGGGGTACAAATAATAAATTATATTATAAATTATTATTATTATTATCCAGTCTGCATTTCGAGGCACCTTGTTTGTTTCACCTCCCAGGAAAAGAAGGCTGTGAATTGTATTTCTGTCTATAATAATCAGCAACTGAGCCGGTGGCTTTTAAAACCAAGCTTTGTGTTACGCTTCATCTTGAAGCTTAAAATAAGCATGGTGGTGTTTGCAACACACAAATAAAAGGTATAAAGGGGAAGCTTTAAAGAACAAGTCAAGGGTTGCGGCGGAGAGGTGGCATCGTAAGCATAACGGCATTGTCGCCGTATCGCACGCTACTGCTCTTCACTGCCCTTACCTTTTGCAGGGTCAGTTTGTGACTACAAAGATTAGGCTGTTGGCTTTGTGCTTTCATCAACTTCAATAATGGATTTGTAGGGCTGCGATTCTTTTTGTGCGCTGCTTGTAGATGATGTCGGCAGCAGATAGAATACAAAGGAAAACTTTTGTAAGACGAACTTCCGTGACATCCCCCGACTTAGTTAAAATCTCAGGGAAGAGTAAGGCTGAGTGAGCCTTCTTCAAGCTGTCACGGTGACAAAGAAAGAACAGCAGCTTTTGTTGTTTGTTTGCTCAAAAACAATCGCTCCATTGTGATTACCAGTTTGTTACCCTGATGTGCAGAGCTTGGATTCCGAATAATGAGCACTAACCGATGGGACGTTTGCAGATGGAAATGCGGCTGGCAAGCAGTATCCGCGATGACCTTGATGTGAAAAGCAACGACTGTGGAGCAACAGCCAGGAAGAAATGAAAGTCATGGCATGCCACTGAAGTTTCTCTTTCCTGGTCTTTTCTCACATATGAGATCAAGTATGGAAGGTAGAAAGTTGGTCCCCCTATCTCATTGTTGGACTGTGTGCAAAACTATTATGCTCAGATTTTGTTTTGTTGTTGTTGTTTAGTCGTTTAGTCCGTGTTCCGACCTCTTTGTGACCCCATGGACCAGAGCACGCCAGGCACTCCTGTCTTCCACAGCCTCCTGCAGTTTTGGCCAAACTCATGTAGTAGCTTCGAGAACACTGTCCAACCATCTCGTCCTCTGTCGTCCCCTTCTCCTTTTGCCCTCCATCTTTCCCAACATCAGGGTCTTTTCCAGGAGTCTTCTCTTCTCATGAGGTGGCCAAAGTATTGGAGCCTCAGCTTCAGGATCTGTCCCTTCCAGTGAGCACTCAGGGGCCTGGTTTTCCTTCAGAATGGATAGGTTTGATCTTCTTGCAGTCATGGGACCTCCTAAGAGTCTCCTCCAGCACCATAATTCAAAAGCATCAATTCTTCGGCGACCAGCCTTCTTTATGGTCCAGCAGAGCCATTTTGGCACTTTGCAGAGTTGCATAAGGTTTTTTTTTTTTTTTTTTTAAAGATAAACAGAAAAATTAGATTCCATAAGAAAGGGAGACAATGGGCAGAAAGAAAACAATGGTAACAGTAATGGGTGGGTGGGTGGAGTGAATGAATGCAGTTTCTTAGGCATTGTTTTCCGCAGAAGTGAGAACAAAAGGCTTATGGAGAAGGTGATTGGGAGAGAGAAGTGAGAGAGTGTTGGACTGTGGGCATGTTTCACAAAGAAGTTATGGGATTTAAATCTACCCCCCCCCTGGCATCAGGAGAACTGCCTCCTCTGCTCTTGTGTCTTGCATCCTACATATGACAAATTATTTGTAATTTATGTTCCTAACCACTACCACTGCATGGAACCACCAGACGTTGCAGGGGACGCTTGGGGGCTGACTTGCTTGCTGGTCCTAATGGCTGCAGCTTTTCAAGGAAGAGAAAAGACCGGGAAAGTGTTGCTGCTCTTCTTTCCTCCTTCTCTGTCCCTCCATGGCTCCTGCACCATCGAACTGCCTGCAAACACTCATGCGGGGGAAGCCCACCCCCTCCACAAAATTCCAGAAAAGAGTGGATGTCGCTATGTCCCTGCACATGAGATTATTTGGTGTTCCAGTGTGGGATGTCAGTTGATGTGTGGATAATGTGGTCTTTCTGTTGGTTGGCGTGGAAATCTACTCTTTCTGTAACTAACTCTGATCCTGGGGCATACTCTCCGCTTATCAAGAGCACTGAAAAATGTATAAATAAGTACTATATTTGACTGTCCCCTCAGTTTGGGGAACTCCTTCTGGTTCCTCCAGCGCGCCATCAAATTCTGGACCAGAGTACATTGTGAAAGTGGCTTTTTTGTTTAAGCAAACGTTTTTCTGTTAATTTCAACTAAGTACCACTCAATTAATGGAGCTACCAATTGAGTTTTCTCTTAGTTTTACCAACTGCGGATACAGCCCTCAGAGGCTGAGATAAGAAGCACAGGATACTTAAGCTGAGTTCTTGTCCAACTGATTTACATTATCTTCAAACGAAAGCTTAAAAAAGAAATATCAATAATAATTCTGTTTACAAATCTTCTGATACTGTACCAAACCTTCTGCGATAGAATGAGCTATAAATTTCAACAAATAAAAGGATAAAGCAGGTGCGGACAACATTTTATCCTTGATGCAGGAAAGATTATGATTCCATACTTGTTAAAAATAACTACGATGGCTATACTCTGCCTGCACAATGGGAGACAATACGCTTCTGAAGAAAAGTTGTTGGAAGCCGCAGAAGGGGAGAGTTGTGCTGTTTGCAAAGGCTTTCCAAGGGCATTTGGTAGGCCACCATGAGAACAGGATGCTGGACTAGGTAGACTATTCTTACGTTTTTCAAGTCTTGAGTGCCCCACCTCCCATTTCCCCTACTGCTCATGAGGTATAAGCTTTCTGTGCGGTATTTCTGAAACGAAGGGAAGACTTCAGCTTCTCCTGCACAACGCCCCTCCTCACCCCGCCAGCAATCTTAAAATTAAGAAATTCTGTCATGTACTTTCCTTGTGCCTCTTCAGTAACCATGACTCACCTTAATACCACAGTTTTGACATTAGAAGCCTCTTCCAGAGAGGAAGAAAATCATTGAGAAATGAGCTGGATAAAGGTTATTAAACCAACACTTAAAATTCCAGTCCTGCACCGTTTTACTTTACCCCCTAATTAAATGCCAAGAACAGCAATGTGGAATTTTTTAGTATACACACATGCTGAGTACACCTTTATCAGAAGGGAAGCTCTGGCAGGGAATTCTAATTATATCCCCACCAGACAAGCCTCCTTGATTATGGTGGTGGGAGTGCTGTTTTCCTTTCCTTGCCCCTCCCCCCAAAAGTGGGGAAGGGGCAGCCTTGAATACTGGGGAAGTGGATTACCAAGCAGAATGTAAGCAGCTGGCCTTCCCATAACTGAAACCTCCAGGTATAGGGCGGTATATAAATTCAATCATCATCATCATCATCGACTCCGGTTTTGCTGTGGTTGGCTGTGAGAATGAGACCTGGCGCTGAGGAGTCGCCCTGCAAAATTTCAGTGGGGCCGATTCCTTGAAGTAGAGGCTAATTGTTTAAATAAGGTATTACGAATGGAGTTAATAATATGTGCATATATCAAGTGCTTATAAAACTTTCATTTAGAATCCCCCAGGACTCTTTCGAAGAGCTAACTTAAATCTCATTTTAACGTATGTGGTGGAGGAGCTTATCAGCTTTCCAATTACTCTGCATCCTCTGGATTGCAATAAATAACGCGGGGAACTGGAGGCAACAAATTGTGTTGCTTCCACTTTTGGCACTTAACAAGCCATGTCAGGGTGTGTGTGTGTGTGTGTGTGTGTGTGAGAGAGAGAGAGAGAGAGAGAGGAGAGAGAGAGAGAGAGAAGTGGTGGGGAGGGAGGGAGGGAGGGAGGGAGAAACACAGTTAATATTTAATCAGAGGGAGTTTAATATATGTAGTGGTCTTATTCCTAGTCAGTAAGCTTGGATCGTAGCCTTAGTCACATTTGGAAAGGCAGGACAAAACTGATGGGATGATTTACTGCCTTTCTGCTTTGGCTTAGAGCAGACAATCCTTGAAAAGTCATGCCTTTTCAATTACAAGCCAGAAAGGTGCTGAACCTGGGTGCGTGTGGAAAGTCTCTTCCCTCACATTCAGAATACTGCTTTCAGTTTCCATGTTTAGTGGGCTTTTTCCTCCGGTGGCAAATTAAGCACATTCTTTTTTAGAAGTGCGAAACATGGTTCTCCCCACCCTGCTTCCTCTCTTTTTCCTTCTGGTCTCTCTCTCCTCTGTGTCAACTTCTATAATATTGCATTAAATGTTTTTTTAATTCTCTAGGGCAAACGAACAGGTGATTCAGCTTAGCAGCTTTACAGGTGCAGTTTTAATGCTTAGTGCTTACTGGAAATATTCCAAATAACAATAGCTCTTTAAAAAGGCTTGAGGATCTTAGAAGGGAGCTGTAAAAATCATGCTGGGAGTTAGGCTAAATGGTTCTCCCTTGTGACCCTCCTCTCAGCTTTTACCGATTGTGGGAAAGCTTATCTTGAATATTCAAGGGCTGCGTTGCTTAAATCAAGGTCACTAGTATTTTTTATTCTACAGTAATTCTGTAGTTAGAAGGAAATAATTACTTCTAAAGTACAAACATTGGTTATTGGTATACTGCCATATGAATGTCATCTAACTATATTTGGAATCGGCTATAAAGAACATGGAGATTAATTCAGTCTGTGTGTTGCCACTATACACTGAAACTGCATATTTTCACCCAAATAATCTGGAAGTTTTAGTTTACCCCCCACAGATGTAGAATATATGGTGTGTACCCAACTTTAGAGGGACGGCTGGTGGCGCTGTGGGTTAAACCACAGAGCCTAGGGGCTTGCTGATCAGAAGGTCGGCGGTTCGAATCCCTGCGACGGGGTGAGCTCCCGTTGCTTGGTCCCTGCTCCTGCCAACCTAGCAGTTCGAAAGCACGTCAAAGTGCAAGTAGATAAATAGGTACCACTCCGGCAGGAAGGTAAATGGCGTTTTCCGGTGCGCTGGTTCTGGTTTCCCCAGAAGTGGGTTAGTCATGCTGGCCATATGACCTGGAAGCTGTACGCCGGCTCCCTCGGCCACTAAAGCGAGATGAGCGCCGCAACCCCAGAGTCTTCTGCGACTGGGACCTAATGTTCAGGGGGTCCCTTTACCTTTTACCTTTTACCCAACTTTATTAATCGAGGATAGTCATATTGTGAGATATGGGATCCAAGGTATAATGGTCATGGGCCAAAGCTCAGCTTCACCTGCTGAACAGCAGCCTGAAGGGGGAGGAAGGCGAAGTGGCTCCACCTGCACCTGATCAGCCTTTAATGATGATGATAATAATTACCTCCAGGTCAATTTAATAGGAAGGAACAGTAGGAAGAAAACACAAACTTTGTTGTAGGTTAAAGGTAGTCTGCACCTGGGTCCCATCAAACTTCATGAATGGTTCATGTTTGTTAATGTAATAATAATAATAATAATAATAATAATAATAATAATAAATTATTATTTGTGCCCCGCCCATCCGGCTGGGTTTCCCAGCCACTGGGCAGCTTCCAACAAAGATTAAAATACATTAAAATGTGACACATTAAAAACTTCCCTAAACATGGCTGCCTTCAGATGTCTTTCTAAAAGTCAGATAGTTGTTTGTTTCCTTGACATCTGATGGGAGGGCTTTTCCACAGGGCGGGTGCCACTACCGAGAAGGCCCTCGAACTGGACATCAGTGTCTGGACTGAAAGATGGGGGGTGTAGACACTTCTTCAGGTATACTGGGTCAAAGTCACAAAGGCCTTAATGGGTGCTGGTTTAGTGAACCCGATCTGGTGAGTTCCAGGACTGAAGTGAGATTTGAAGCGGGGATTCGTTTGCTCCTAACTCACCTGTGCCAACTTTTTTGAGTCTTCTTTTGCAGGTTGCATTTTTTTCTCACTGCCGAGTAGCACAAACCTGTCTTCATGTAGCCAACAATTGGGAGCATGTGTGATTTAAACACCATGCTTTAACCCCAGACTTTCTCATTAGCAAAATTAAGCACTGCATTGCAGGAAAGAAATGAATCTATATCAAAAGGGTCGTCTCCCCCCCCCATTTCAGTGGAAGCTTGAGCTTGCCTCTAGCATTGACACCTATGTATTAAGTAGCCAAAGCTAAGTGAACAGCTGTGTCTCGGGTAAATGTCACCATATTAAATTGTCATTTTTTTTAAAAAAAAGGTTTGAAATGAATAGAACTTAATGTACCATCTTTCCCATTGCTAATAATTCAAATTGACTGCTTTTCTAGTTTGCAGCCAGTAATAACTTGAGCAGAATTTCTGTATCCAGTTTTCAAGTCATGTTTTTCTATCTTTTGCCTCTCTTTTAGGGTTGGCTTATGCAGAGACAGATTAATAGGGCAATACAATAGAGCAGAGTTTCCCAAACTTAGGTTTACTGCTGTTTTTGGACTACAGTTCCTATCATCCAGGACCACTGGAATGATGGGAGTTGTAGTCCAGAAACAGCTGGCAAGCCAAGTTTGGGAAACCCTGCATAGAGCAACAATATAGGAGATTCCACCATTTTAGCTACCTGCTCCTGAATTGCCCCCCCCCCCAAAAGGAGGGTCAGCTCAGTTTCTTAACAGTTAATTAGATTCTTTGCCATTAAACTAACCTAAGTTAAAACTATTATTTGTACTGCTTGTAAATCCTGTCTGCTGTAGAGCCTTAAAGTCCAGTTCTTGTGTTTTTAATTCTTCTTACGTTGTGTACACAACATAGCTTTAAAACCCATTCCCTCTGCAAGAATCCTGGGAACTGTAGTTCATCCCTCACAGAGCTACAATTCCTAGCTCCCAGATCCCAAGATTCATTGGTGCTTGGGGAATGTGCTTTAAATAGATGGAGAAGGACTCAGTGTCATGCTCTTCTGATCAGTCTGCCAGCAAAAACATTTCAGCTTGCTATATATACAGAATGGTCTCCTCTTTCGTCTGCCAGTGGACTATTATTTCACTACTAGTAGACTTTAAGCCCGTTAAATTAACGGGCGCTAGAATATCATGGAAAGCGGGGGACGGCGAGAACTTGCTGAAGTACTCGATGTACTTGGGCCAGCGCCGAATGGCCCTTCAGCAGGCAGCGCAGGAGGCGCATTGCGGCGGCGGCGGCGGCACTGGCACTAGCCAGGCCCCGGCAGGCCAACTCAGCCGCCACTTGTAACGGCCGCTGCCGCTTAGAAGTAAGTCCACGCGAGTGCGCACCCGCCGCTTCAACAGCCCGCCCGCCCGAGTCTCTGCGCTCCAATCCCTGTACCCGTGGGGCACATGTGCAGTTTCTCCCGGCCGCCCGAAGTCTCTGCGCTCCAATCCCTGTGTCCGTGGGGCACATGCGCAGTAGGACACAGGGACGGACACAGGGACTGGACGCAGAGACACTTGCACTTTATTACTGTAGATGGGACTTAATAGGTGAATACCCTGCCTTAGTATAGGTAACGTAGTGGAGACAAAGAGCACTTGAATTTTCAATTCTTTGGACACTTGTGAAAGTAAGTTAAAGGACCCCTGGACGGTTAAGTCCAGTCAGAGGCGACTATGGGTGAGGTGCTCATCTCGCTTTTCAGGCCGAGGGAGCCGGCATTTGTCCACAGACAGCTTTCCGGGTCATGTGGCTAGCATGACTAAACCGCTTCTGGCCGCAACGGGACATTGGGACAAGTGCCAGAGCGCATGGAGACGCCCAATTTACCTTCCCGCCACAGTGGTACCTATTTATCTACTTGCACTGGCGTTCTTCGAACTGCTAGGGTTGGTAGAAGCTGGGACAGAGCAACGGGAGCTCGCCACCGTCGTGCGGATTGAACCACCGACCTTCCGATCGGCAAGCCCAAGAAGCTCAGTGGTTTAGACCACAGCGCCACCCATCTCCCTTCCTTGTGAGAGTATAACTAATGTGGAATGGAGTTGTCTTGTCCAGGGTGTTCAGTAAACTTCTTAAATTGCCCTGGCTGCATTAAATTGCCCTGGCTGCATATTGAGCTATGGCTCAATATCTGACTAGGGTTTTTTGAATTAAGGCCAGTATATCTAGCCTGACCAATAGTGACTAATGAGAATCCTTTTACCTTTTTATTTATTGCATGCTTTCAGAAATATTATATTATATAGAAATATTATATAAATTGATGGTTTGTATGTCTCTTTTTTATATATGCCAATAAAGGTGTTGAGTTGAGTTGAGAATGTCTTCCAGGACCACCATCTCAAAATGTGATGCTATGTTTTTAACATCAGAATTGGTAGAAGTGGTGAGTGTAGAAAATATGTAGGCTACTTACAATACACAATCTTGTAGAAACCTAAGGTGTGTGTTCTTGATGTTTGGATTTCCGAATTACTTAATTGTTTGATTAACAAGGAATGAGTTTTTACATATGATTGTATCCAATACAGTTTAACTTAGCCTTAAGTTAAACCCCTTCTGTTAAGGCAGGCGTATGTTCAATGGGAACTAGACAAATAACAGTGTTTAACATTATAAGACTTTGAAGACATGCATTTTATTCTTAGATCTCCTCAGTTTTGCATCTGGTTAACAGGGGAAATGTGTCAAGTTTCATTTCTGTTGTAGGTTATTACATCAGATTTATGTTTTTCATTTGGTGAATGCATGATCTTAAAGAAAATAAAATTGGTTTCCTTTTAAGCTTACAAAAGCATTTTTAGCTTACATTAATTCTTGAGCAGAATGAGTGAGTTAGTGATTCCCTCCTTCTCTTTTCAGTGTTACCCCTTGGAATGATAAGGTGAGCAATCATTTTACTTGGATTGTAGCGGCAGACATTCGGAACTGATTCTTAGGACGTGCTGGCAAGATTCTTTTGTTTGTGCCGCACAGAGTGCTTTTTGGGATGGGGAGTTCTCCAATTCCCTTTTCTAAGCCCCTTTCTGGGATGCTGTACCCAAAGGTCTGCAAGCCACAGGAACAGCTTTATGGGGCCGTGTAGGAAGAGGGTGGCTGAAAAGTGGTCCTTTGGATCCCAGGTATTGTGTGGGTCACATTTGGATGCCAATGTAAAAATATTGTTACAGGATTAGGTAGGTTGGAGTGGGTAGCCTAGAGCAGTGTTTCCCAACCAGTGGTGCCTCCAGATGTTTTGGGACTACAATTCCCATCATCCCTGACCACTGGTATTGCTAGCGAGGGATGATGGGAGTTGTAGTCCCAAAACATCTGGAGGCACACTGGTTGGGAAACACTGGCCTAGAGGATATCTTTGGGTCCTCTGCAAGCTTATCATTGGCTCCCAGTATGTTTCTGAGCACAATTCAAAGCCCTGAACTGCCTTGGCCCCAGTATACCTGAAGGAGCGTCTCCAGCCCCATCGCTCAGCCCAGACCACTGAGGTCCAGCTCTGAGGGCCTTTTGGCGGTTTCCCTTCACTGCTAGAAGTGAGGTTGCAGGGAACCAGGCAGAGGGGCCTTCTCGGTAGTGGGCGCCCGCCCTGTGGAATGCCCTCCCATCAGATGTCAAGGGAAATAAACAACTATCTGACTTTTAGAAGACATCTGAAGGCAGCCCTGTTTAGGGAAGTTTTTAATGTTTGGTGTTTTATCATGTTTTTAATTATTCTATTGGGAGCCACCCAGAGTGGCTGGGGAAACCCAGCCATATGGGCGGGGTATAAATAATAAATTATTACATTATTATTATATATTTGCGTTTGTAAGATGGGATTCTGTAGAGACTTCTAATGTGGTCAAGCTATGTCAACCAATTGATTCAATCAAAGTTGAGTTACAAGTGCAGGTGACTGGGTTATCACAGAAGCTACTAAATGGAGATGCTTCCAGAAGGTGGGCTCAAGTAGGCAGACCTCCCCCCACCATTCTCCTGGCTGGAGGGGAATGTCATTGGTGAGCGTGGGGGGGGGTCCTGTCTATTAATATTGTTACATGTTGGGAAAATTTCAGGGATAGCACTAACTGGGTTTTGCTTTCCTTTGAAAGAGAAATCGCTGGAGAACCTAGGGCATTTTTAAATATTTGGCTTATTTATAAATAGGGCCCAAGCAATAGGTGTACTCTTACCAGATAGCAGACCTACAGCCTCCCACAGATTAGAAGTCCAAGGTGAGGGTGCCTGCTCTGGGCATCTAATTTGCATGTTCATTGATAAGGTTGATGTGCATGAGATACAGGGCCTTCTTGCTAGTGGCCCCATGGTTTATGGGAACTCCTGTCCAAATGACTTGTGTTTGGTCCTCCCTTATATATTGCCTTTTAAGAGGACCTTGAAAAGCCTTTACTCTTGCCTTTCCTTAGAGTGTTAATGCCTTATGTGATTCACAGCAGTTTTCTCTTGGCAATTGTACACTTATCCAATCTACCTAATGTACTTGTATCTTCCTTTCTATGCATGTTGTTTCGTGAGGGCTTGGCTCTGCAGAAGGCTTATAAACACATTTTATAAATAATAAATAAAAAGAGTGAATGTAATGGCTGCAGGCAGAGATGGGGGGGGGGGAAATACTTAGCATGCCTATACTCCATGGGTAGGCAAACTAAGGCCTGGGGGCCAGATCTGGCCCAATCACCTTCTAAATCCGGCCCCGCGGATGTTCCGAGAATCAGTGTGTTTTTACATTAGTAGAATGTCTCATTTTATTTAAAATGCATCTCTGGGTTATTTGTGGGGGTCTGCCTGGTGTTTTTACATGAGTGGAATGTGTGCTTTTATTGAAAAATGCCATCTCTGGGTTTGTTGTGGGGCATAGGGAATTCGTTCAATTGTTTTTGTTTTTTTTTCCAAATTTAGTCCGGCTCACCACATGGTCTGAGGGACAGTGGACTGCCCCCTGCTGAAAAAGTTTGCTGATCCTTTGTGGGAAAGGGCTTACGGTAGATGCTCAACGAATAATCTAGTTGATATGAAGGTATATTAGTATGTAGACAATGTCAGTGAGCATGTAGATCATTTCACTTAAGAGATGATTTAGCATAAAAATATTGATCTCTGATATTTTTCTGATCTGCAGAGCTTTGCCAAAATGGCTCATATCATAGGTCTTCCAGACTTCCCCTTAGGATATCCAATTCACTGACAGTCTTCACATTCAGGGACTTAAACTGTTATTGCAACCCTGACCCTGCTAAATGGGCCACTATAATGATGCTCCTGTTGCTTTTTCTCAGATACCACTGTTGCCCTGCAGTAATTTTCATCAACCACAGCTGGACAGGCTAGCGCAGCCATTTTGATATAGTGCAGGCCTTACAGGAAATTACAACTATGTGTCAACATCACAAAACAACGAATTCTTGGGAAAAGAAACCCCATACCCTTAAACTGTTGTGTATGGAGATAATTGCAGCCTGGATTGATTGTGGTGTAATGGGAAAATACAGTATTTGGGCTCAATAGGAACAGAGTGAAATTATATGTTAACCACACTAGTCAGACTTAAAAAACAAAAAACAAAAAACAACAACCTTTGAAACAATAACTGGAAAATAGTTAAGGAAACTATGTACCAAGTGCAAATGATCACCATAAGAACATAAGGATATCACCTGTTGAAGTATTTAACTGTGAAGAAGTTAAATATGAAGGGGAGGTGGGCCACTTATGAAAACAGATAGAGGCTGGAGACTGAAACCATATAGCCAGATCGAAGATGCTTTTACAGGATGGTTGCAATATTCACCAGGTTAAATGATGTATATGAGCGATAGGAAAGTTGGTTTTGAAGATAAAAAATCTAAGTTTCAAACCGAACTGCTGGAAGGTAGAAGCAAACTGTTAACTAAAATGTATAATTTTTTGTTAGAATGGTTCACTAAAGATGAACAAACGAAAGAAGTGATGATAAAATGTGCAATAGATTTTGGATACAATATTGATTATGTTGCCATGGTTAAAATTGTGGAATGAAAGTTTAAATTTGCAGCATGTGTCCACCTTGAAAGTAAATGTAATGAAAATGATGTTTAGGTGGTATTTAACACCGGTTAAATTGGCTAAAATGTATAGGATGAGTGTTTAATTATGTTGGGAAATGTTAAAAGAAAGATGGAGATTTTTATCATATGTGGTGGACATGCGAGAAAACAAAAGTGTTTTGGGAGCTGATGTATAACGAACTGAAAAAAATGTTTAAATACACCTTCCACAAAAAGCCAGAAGCTTTTTTACTAGGTATAATGGGAGAAGAGATTGCAAAAATAGATCAGAGACTATTTATGTATGCAACAACTGTGGTGAGAACATTACTAGCCCCAAAGTGGAAATTACAAGAGTTACCAATGATTGAGGAGTGGCAGGCGAAGATGATGGACTATGCGGAACTTGCAAAACTGACCTGCAGATCCCGAAACCAGGATGAGCCAAAATTCCAAAGAGATTGGAGTAAATTTATTGACTACTGATATGGATAATAACTGTAGAAGTTTGTAAACACTAGCAGGACTGAAATAAACCCTACTACATGGACTAGATGAGATACGAAGAGACTGTGAGAATAGATTTGTTAAGAAAGCCTGTTGTCGAGAGGGAGGAAAGTCACAGCTCGGCGGAGCTAAGGGAGATAAAGATATGTAAAAGACTGATGTAATTGGAGGGTTATTGTTTGTTTGCTTTTTGTTTGTTTGTTTTTTAAATGAAAATTTAAGAAAAAAATATTTTTTTTAAAAAAAAAAAGAACATAAGAGAGCTCTTGCTGGATAAAGCCAAAACTTCATTTAGTCCAGCATCCTGTTGTCATAGGTGGCCTAACGGCATGACTATGCCCTGGGTTTTATTTATTTCTATATTGGACTTTCAACCTCTCCCTCCTAAAGGTGGGTAATGGTAAACTAATAATCTACCCTATCCATCAACATTGGAAGTAAGTTTGCTATGATATACGTAAAAAAAGAAAAAGCGTATCTCCGCAGCAGCAAAATAAACCAGCTGCAGCTGAACAGAAAACACTGGATGAAAGTGTGAATTAATCTCAAAATGGATTGAGGCACATTTGCACAGTCCTACTCTCTGCGCACCCTCGCAGACTTGCTTGGTGCGAAGGTGGCATATTTATCCAGTGTCTATCTTAAAGGTCATCTTAGAACATGGAGGTGTATTGAGATGATCTCTCAGGGGATTCTGTATATAGCAGAATGAAGCTATACAGATTTTTAAAAACAATTATTCAAAATCATTGTGTTCCTTGAGGGCTGGCTGCTTGGTGGAAAGCCATCCATCCTGCTTATGGCAACAAAATAAAAGGTTAATTGCATTTATTCAAATGTGCGTACAATTTTAGCAGACTTTGAAATCTGCACTTTAGTTAGGAGAATTTTGTTTAGTTAGGAGAATTTGCAGGGTCTGTGCTTTTACATGTTTCATATTTTTTAATGGGAATTGTATAAATAGCAAAATCTATATATATAAAAATGTTCCCATTGCGCGTTTGTCCGAAACACCCTTGCTCCGTAACCGCTGAACCAAATCGCATCAAATTTGGACACAGCGTTTCCATTACCATCTCAATGTTTTTTGGTGTAATAAAAAATTCAGAAAAAACCACACCTGTCATACCTAAAATAAAGAAAAACCGCAAAAAATTCTGTCGCAGGCATTATACATCACCACCAGAAGCTCTGAAGACACCAGCAGCATCCAATAGAAAGGCAGATCGTGCTCTGTCACCTGCAAAAGCTCTGAAGGGTGGCGCCGAATAATGACGTCATCAACCGAGCAACTGAAACCACCAAGGCGGCCATTACCAGACAACCCACAGAGCCATTACCAGACAAAGGCAAACAGCCAAACCCAGAGCCACAGCCACAGGCCGCAACCCAAAAAACACCCCCCCCTCGCAAAACGCTCCCACTAGCCCAAACCCTCAGCTGCAAAAACCAACAGTCAGGCCAGGGCCAAGGAATTTAGATACAGGGCGGAGGCCTTGGCTCGCATTTACATACTAGCCCCAGCCAAGGCCGACAGACTAGGCCTCGGCTCTACTTTACAGACTAGGCCTCGCCTCTACTTTACAGACTATCCGAGTGAAGCCGAGTGGGGTGGGGTGGGGGGAGGAGGGGCCCGAATAGGTCATGGGCCCTCCAGGGTGGGGGAAGTCACAGGGATGACTCGGGGGGAGGGGGGGACCTGGATACCTCATGGGTCACCACAGGATGGGAGGAATCACAGGGATGAGACAACAACCGGGGGGGGGGAGGACAAAACCCATAGCCCGGGGGGGGTATTTTGGCTGCGGCTGCTACTGATGGTAATAAGCATAAAATCAGCCACAGCAAGGCGTGGCCCGGGTCAGCTAGTAAATAATAAAAGTAATGCAAGTCCTGCTTCACTATCTTTTAAGAATTCTTTGAGAGGTTTGAACAAACAAACAAAGATGATTCAGTAGACAATGGTTATATGTGCATGCAACAATAAACTATGGTCTACAAGAAACCATGGTGAGGCCACAAGGCTGGAGGCTTCCCTTTCCTTCTCTTCATCTCAAACAGCTAGGAGAAAGAATTCAGAAGGTTTTGCTTTCAGTTTTTAGCAAACTGTGGCTTCTTATTTTTGTCTGAATTAGGTAATGTGGTTAACTATGCTAACTATGGCCATTGTTTGAAGTTGGCTGGCTTTGAAATTGGCCATAGTTAGTGTTAAACCACAATCCAAGGTTCAGACAAAGCAGGAAACCAAAAGGGAAAACTTCCAACATTGACATAGCAATGTGAGAGGAGAGGAGGGAGCATTTGAGCTGAATTAAGCAAGGCTACTTGTTTAATGGGAACACAGCTATTGCATATTTATTTATTTAATCTATTTATATGCTGCTTAATGACTGAAGTTTCTGGGCAGTGTGCATCCTAATAATAATAATAATAATAATAATAATAATAATAATTAATATTATTATTTATACCCCGCTCATCTGGCTGGGTTTCCCCAGACACTCTGGGTGGCTTTCAACAGAACATTAAAATACAATAATCTATTAAACATTAAAAGCCTCCCTAAACAGGGCTGCCTTCAGATGTCTTCTAAAGGTCTGGTAGTTGTTGTTCTCTTTGACATCTGAAGGGAGGGCGTTCCACAGGGCGGGTGCCACTACCGAGAAGGCCCTCTGCCTGGTTCCCTGTAACTTGGCTTCTCGTAGTGAGGGAACCGCCAGAAACCACTTGACGCTGGACCTCAGTATCCGGGCAGAATGATGGGGTGGAGACGCTCCTTCAGGTATACTGGACCGAAGCCATTTAGGGCTTTAAAGGTCAGCACCAACACTTTGAATTGTGCTCGGAAACGTACTGGGAGCCAGTGTAGGTCTTTCAAGACCGGTGTTATGTGGTCTCGGCGGCCGCTCCCCAGTCACCAGTCTAGCTGCAAAAAAGCAAACAATGGTTAAGATTTTGGATTTTCAGAATGCTGCATGCAAATTAAATCACCTAAGTCTCTGGAATAAACTTAGCAGTCATATGATAAGAGAAGTGGTCCTCTTCAGGATTAGTCAGTGGTTTAATTCTCCTCAAAACCAGAAGCATTCCTACTGGGGATTGTGGGAAATGAAATTCCAAAAGATTTAAAGAAAGTATTTATGTACCCACCACCACAGCAAGAGTTGTGATTGCATGGAACTGGAAAAGGGAATGTTTACCGACCGAAAAAAGATTGGTTGACCAAATTAATGGAGTACGCGGAGGTGGACAAGCTGACTGGGCAGATAAGAGATCAAACAAACAAAAATTTAAAAAAGATTGGAACATATTCAAACATATTTGTAAGACTGTTATGGGGAAATTGAAATTTTGGACTGGTTTAGAATAACTTCTGTAAGGAAAAAAATACTAAAATATAGTGGAAAAACAGGAAAAGTTTTAACACGCATAGACGTGTTAAGAGAGACATTCAAATAAGTAAAACTGAGGACCCAAGTAAGAAGGGGAGGGAAGTCAAGTATAAAAGGAATTCGAATGAATCAAGCGATTAAGCACAATTTTTTGTTTTTGTTTCTTTGTTATTATTTAGAAATACATGTTTAGCCATAGGAGAACTGAGATGTTATAATAAAAGTCAGTGGTTTAACCAAAGGGGGGGGGGGTAGAAATGAATAGATACTTTCCCCTGTGCAATAAAGGTTACTTTATTCTTTTGTGCCCTGCTAGTAAAATTAGAGAGGCATCAATCTGGCTGCAGCTGCAAACAGAAAATCTTAGAATCTGAGATGTCCCTTTGGTCTTGCGTTCCTAAGGCTTCCAGGAATGTTAAAAAATATGGTGTTAAGACAGATTTTAGAGATGGCTTGTGAAAAGGGAGAGATGCTACCTGTAATTAAAGAGTATAGATTTAATAATTGAAGATTTCATTACCTTAATCCCCCCAGGCTTTGATTATACTACACTTATTTACTGGTTTTTGGTTAAGTCATTGATTTCTTTAGAGATCTCAATAAATTTTAGTAGGTAGGCAGACCCAGGTCTGACATTACTCATTTGGCATAACATGGGACTTTCCTCGCTGTGTTATTTTGAAGGAGGGCAAACGTAGTAGCCATAATATATATATATATATATATATATATATATATATATATATAATATATATATGTATGTATGATTCAAAATGAGATTATATTGGGGGGGAATGAATACTTTCTCTCCATTTCAAATATCTCAAGTTAGTTAGTTTAAGATTGTGCAGATTTCCAAGCAGGGTCAATTGATAACAGAATTGATCTACACCGTAAATTTAACAGAGATGTATATATATATTTTAAATTCTAGAAGCATTAGCAAGGAGAGGGGGAGGGGAAATCTTAATCTAAATCAATACTTTAATTTAGCTGTGACCCTGAGTATAGTTATATGCCAGTTCATAAATTTTCTAATGATTAGAGTTCTGTTCCTCAGCATTCTAGTAGTTTATTCCCTTTCCCCCTGAGGTTTCCCTGTATCGAGTTGTTACTTTATAGCTAGGTTACGTTTGGGATCCATTCTAATTTTGTTCTCAGTGCACACAGATGGAACCGAAACATCCATTGCTCACATTGGGGGGAGGGGGGTCTCCTTCCCTTATGCTCATGGCATGATGGTAAAGCATAACTTTGACCTGTGTGCATGGTCTTCCCCATAGCATTTTCCCATTCTAATTCAGTTATAAGGCCTCTGTGACGCACAACTGGTTTGGTTTTTGTGGTTCCAGGTGGCCAGCTGCTGTACCACGGTACATGTGGATACATCATCATTCCTTGTGTAATAGCGAAGGGGCCAATGACCATTTAGCCACTGAGCAATATGACAGCAGTATCAACATTCTCAGGGGGAATCCAGAGAACTGAAGGGGGGGGGGGAAAGGTTTTTAAAAATCTTAAGGGGAACACAGTGAGAGGACCATCATGCTTATTGTTTCCAGATACCCACAACATCCTCCCCCCTCACCGCCGTCTTGGTGTGTGCATGCCTATGTGGCACTTTTATGTCTTTAAAAGGCACTCTGACTATATAAGGGGCGCAGACTTGCCCCCTACATTGAGGGGGCACGGTCATGTGATGCGTCATGTGACGCCACCTGGGGTGCACCGGGTGGAGGCAGGACACGTGGAGGGTGATCTCTGCTGTCAGCGGCTCCCGGCTGGTTGCCCAGGAAGAATAATAATAATAAATTTATTATTTATACCCCACCCATCTGGCTGGGTTTCCCCAGCCACTTTGGGCGGCTCCCAACAGAATATTAAAAACACAATAAAACATCAAACATTAAAAATTTCCCTAAACAAAGACATATAAAGACAAGGAAAAGTTTCTTACTGTCCTTTTTTATTTCAATCTTTACAGAGAGAGGCTATAGAACCCAGCCTCTTGGATAACAGCGTTGTCCCAAGTGAATATCTACCCACCCCCCATCTTTCCCACTTCCTCGTTCGTCATTATCATGTCCTCTACGGGTGCTGCTATGTAGTTTCTCTCTTGGAGCTCTTTGCTCTCCTACTTTTAAGGTTCGCCGGGTTCTGGGAGATGGAGGGTCTGGAATACTTTCTGATGACAACATGTCAGCCAGCTGTTCTGGGTCTCCCACAATTTCCCAACTTTTCACCTCACCTGCCTCTGAGCTGTGACCTCCCTCAAACCCCTGTTGTAAATCTACGGTATATTGTCTTCCTCTTCTTCCTCCCTGGAAGTGTCAGGATGGGGAGGCGGTCTCCACCATTCCTCCTCTGTCCAGTCCCTGACATCTGTGTTTGTTTATCCCAGCCTTAGCCCGGGAGGGAGCCAGGCTGCAACTGGGACAAGTGAAGCAAAGATTGCCCGTGTTTGTCCTAGCCGCTGCCTGGCTCCTGGGGTGCCAGGCAGAGTCTGGGACACGTGGAGGGTGCCCGGTGGCAGCAGGGAGTGGCAGCCCTCTCAATATTGGGGGGGCACTGCCCCCTGCCAAAAATATTGGGGGAGCTGGAACCCCCTCCACCCCATATACCTGGCGCCGCTGGACTATATTCCAACATGTAAAGGTTTTTATGACTATATGCTTGGAAAGGATGTTTACCCAGCTCAGGAATATTTACCAACCTACTCTGTATTTCCAATACAAATTTGTAAGTTAAGTCACAGTGTCCTGTAAATGGAGGGCACGTCCAAACCCACTAAATCAAATGGCAGATTTTGCTTGCTTGTATAGATTTGCTGCAGCTGCGACCATGTTTTAATGTCAGCGCAGTTGAATAAGTTCATGTCCTTATAGGAGTGACACAGATTAATTCTGCTCCCAGTGACGAAACGGTCTCTCTTGCCTTGCTACAGCTGTGAGCTGTTCCATGCTCTTGTGAGAAATGTGAGATTAAACCCTGTCACTGCTGTAGTAGTTTTAATTAATTCAACCTCCAAACGAATACTTTCCTGGTACCGTTCTCCCCTCTCTGGTCTGCAGATTAATTAGTTAATGTCAAATTAATTAGTTAATGCAAATGCTGATGAAAAGCTCTCTCTTCAGCCGATGTGGGTGACCGTTGAACTCATCCTTGCAAATGCTAGGGAGGTGAGAGGTCAAATCCCTAGCATGGAGGAAATGTACCAAATCTCCGTGCCGTTGGAGGTATTGTGAATAATGTGATGTTCTCTTTCTTAAAATATTGCAGTTCTTGGTGAAGCAGCCCATCACAGCAGTCAACCAACAGGGATGAGGCTGAAACATAACTGCTTTTCAAAATTCATGCACCTCTGAATTTTTCAATGCCAACCAAAAAATGTGTGCAGACATTAGGAGAAAACATGCATACAAACAGAGGATGTCAATAAAAATAACATACAAAATGAACACCCTCCCATCCCATGTCAAAGAGATAAATAACTACCTGACATTTAGAAAACACCTGAAGGCAGCCCTGTTTAGGGAAGTTTTTAATGTGTGATATTTTAATGTATTTTAGTGTTTGTTGGAAGCCGCCCAGAGTGGCTGGGGGAACCCGGCCAGATGGGCGGGGTACAAATAATAAATTATTATTATTATTATTATTATTATTATTATATTGGGGAAAAACTAAAAAAAAAGTACCTTAGGCACAACTGTTTTCAAAAAATGTGTATATTAACCGAAATGCGCATGAGAATGAATACAGATTTTTGTGTATTATATAATAATATAATAATAATTTATTATTTATACCCCGCTCATCTGGCTGGGTTTCCCCAGCCACTCTGGGCGGCTTCCAACAGAACATTAAAATACAATAATCTATAAAACATTAAAAGCCTCCCTAAACAGGGCTGCCTTCAGATGTCTTCTAAAGGTCTGGTAGTTGTTGTTCTCTTTGACATCTGGTGGGAGGGCGTTCCACAGGGACGTATTCTCTCTCTCTCTGAAATCAAACTGATACAGAAATCAGTTGAATTGCAGATTGGAAAAAGTCCATCATTCTTTTCCTTGCCTGGGCAGTGATGGAGTACAAAAGCCCCAGGCATTTGCATTTACCCACATAGGGTAAACAGATACTTTCCACCACTTCCTGCTATCTCACCCTGGAAAAACAGTTTGCATCCCACAATGGTAATGTAAGCAGGACCGGTGCTAGGGATTTTGGCGCCCTAGGCGAGTGGGCGGGCCACGTGATGTCATTGCGCATGCCCGACCGGCGCGCGGTTTTCGCCACTGGTTGGGGCGGCACCGGGCGGCGGGGGGGGGGCGAGGGGCAGGCTGGCCAGCGCCCCCTCCATTTTGGTGCCCCCGCCGCCACGGTTTTCGCCCCAAGCTGCTTGCTCCGCCGCTGGTTGGGGCGGCGGCGGGCGGTGGGGGGCAGGCTGGCTAGCGCCCCCTCCATTTTGGCGCCCTAGGCAACTGCTTAGTTCGCCTTAATGGATGCGCCGGCCCTGAATGTAAGGCCTGGTCTAAAGGTGCAGCAAAAGGAGTTGGCAAGAATCCTGAAGGGGTTTAAAGTGGACAGTACCATTTCAAACTGCGGGTAGGAACACCAGCTTTTAGAATGCTTCCCCATGTTAAACCCACCTCCCACTATCTGCAAGTGAAAATTGCACGGTAAGGAGAACTGTTTTTAGTACAGCTCATTTCTTGTTGTGCTACTGTACTGTTTGCAGGGAGCTTTCATGTAGGCCAATTTTTTATTTATTTATTTATTTATTTATTTATTTATTTATTTATAAATAAAAGTGCATATATAACACTCTCCCCGCAGTCTGAAGTGGATCAGTCCATTCTGCTGCTTCAGATCTCTACCATACTTTACTGCTCAGGAGCTGAGAACAAACCTCTTAACTCTGTGCTGGATCCATACAATACCATGGTCAGCCTTGTAGCAATATGATTAGGCGTGGGCAGGGGGGCAGCTGCCCCCTAAATAAATAAAAAATACCCAGAAACTCCAGCAGGTGCAGAATGCTGCGGCGAGACTCCTCATGGGGTCCTTGCTAAGGGAGCACATTCATCCGGTGCTATACCAGCTGCACTGGCTCCCGGTGGAGTACAGGATCAGGTCTAAGGTGCTGGTTTTGACCTTTAAAGCCCTATACGGCCTAGGGCCCTCGTACCTACGGGACCGCCTCTCCTGGTATGCCCCACAGAGGACCTTAAGGTCTGCAAATAATAACACTCTGAAGATCCCAGGCCACAGGGAGATTAGACTGGCCTCGACCAGAGCCAGGGCCTTTTTGGCTGTGGCCCCAGCCTGGTGGAACGCTCTCTCACAAGAGACCAGGGCCCTGCGAGATTTGACATCTTTCCGCAGGGCCTGCAAGACGGAGCTGTTCCGCCAGGCCTTTGGTCGGGGTTCAGTCTGATCCTTTTCCTTCTGTATAAGAACAACCATTAAAGAGGCCTCCTAGCCCGCTCACAGGTCCTTTATAAGACCAGTGGTAACAGTTGGCCCTGGAGAATATTAGCCACTCTCAATTTTACCCGTGGACTGCCATCTGTCCAGATTTTAATTTTGTTGTTGTTGAGTCGTTTAGTCGTGTCCAACTCTTCGTGACCCCCTGGACCAGAGCACGCCAGGCACTCCTGTCTTCCACCGCCTCCCGCAGTTTGGTCAGACTCATGTTGGTAGCTTCGAGAACACTGTCCAACCATCTTGTCCTCTGTCGTCCCCTTCTCCTTGTGCCCTCCATCTTTCCCAATTTGCTCTGAGCTAATTTTAAGATGTATTTTAAATAATTGATTGCCTGTTTTTATGTTCTTATCTTCTTTGTATACTGTGAGCCCGGCTGGGGAGGGCAGGGTACAAATAAATATTATTATTATTATTATTATTATTATTATTAACTAACTGACCAGTTCCATCGCAGATAGCTCGGTTCTGCCTCCCACTAACATATATCCTGGCTGTGCCCATGCTATTGGGTTTGCATTGCATTAAAACTCATCAAGACATTATCAGGGTAACCCAGGTCAGAAGGGACTAACATAGCAACTCTTAGAAAAACAGACGGGAGCAGTTTGTGGTGGTCTGTTGTATTTCTGTGTCCTCTTCTATTTATTTGTTTAAATATGTAGCTGGAACGATAATGGCTTCTAAGCTAAACTTGGAACTGTTTTAATAATGCACCTTAAAGTGTGTTTGGAAGGGGGGGGTGCAGGAAAAATGTTTTCCCTACTCACACAAATAATGTATCCAATTAGCAAGTTAATGCCATTAGCTGAATTCTTGACTATTAGTTCTTGACTATGGTGTAAAGATAAATTACGGTTGCCATCCACAAGCTTGTTCAGCACCTGTGTTTTATTCAGAAATGTGACTTAAACTGGATATATTATACATCTTCAAAAGTGCCTTTCACAGCGTGGTTATTGACTCCCAACTGGGAAGATGCAAAGTATATTTCACATTTTTAATGAGGCGTTTCCAATGACATTTCATTACTAGTTTCAAAAGTGATAAAACTTGGCATTGTGTTATCTGTCAAGATTCTCCTTAAATCGGTTTTCAGCCGGGGGGAGAGGGAAGAGGGGAAGACACGTTTAGCTTTTCACGAAGGTATTCAGAAAGAGGGAAGCCAAAGCTTTTTATGTGACTGACTTAATGTGAAGTAAATGGAAATTGTTTAATACAAGCTACCAACTCTTTGGCAGCCAGGCATCAGATTTGGAATGGATAATAGCTTAACTTGACAAAAGAAGAAATGATTTCTCAGAAAAACAGAGCGTGTCTGCAGTGTAATTAGACACATAGCAAGTCTACAGCATAATATTCAAAAACTAATATTTCTCTGACATGCTGCATTTTTAATTTATGAGGTTCTATTTTTACATAATGGAGGACGATGCATAAACATACAAAGGTCAGGAAAAATGGCCTCCTTGGAGGCATTTTTCTCGAAAGGGAAGAGTGATTGAATTCACAGGGTTACTTTTAATTCTAGGTGGGATTCTCCCCCCCCCTTTTTTTTGGGAGGCAAATAATATTTTAACATTTGAAAAGCATGAATCGGGAGGTGTTCAGCCTTCTCACCCAGAACTCCTATGCATCTCTGCCTAGCCTTGGAAAATGCTACAGGATCCCACCCACTGACCATTCAGAAGTTATCCCTGTTATGGGATGCCCTCAGAACTGTCTTGGGAAAATTGATCAGGCATAAGAAACAGGAGCTAATATTCCTTGGAAGGCAAACCTAATTTCATATTACCTAATTTTTTTCACCCCATTCCTGAGAATGTTTGCCTACGGTTCCCATGAAAGCATCATTCTCACATACCATTATTAGAGAAATCTCACTCTGCCACAAAAATCTGTTGTGTGAATGGGTCCTCCTGCTCCCATCAGAACCAGCTAGCATGGCCAATGGGAATTACCATCCAAGAACATCAGAAGGACCGCAGTTTCCCGCCCCTGTTCTGTAGAACAGGGCAAGTTGTTTCCAGATCTGAATGTATCCATGGGACTTGGGAGCAGGTTCTCAGGTGCAATCAAGTTTGGAGACTATGCAGAGCTGGGGACTAACAGAGTCCCCTAAGAGTCTTCATCCCAAAATCGGTAGTCTGAACTTCTGTTTGGTTTTAAATTTTATATATTAATGTTTTAATTCTGCATTTCGATGTTTTAATTGTGTACAAGTACAAACTTCCGTGGGATCTCCTTGATCAGGGGTCAGCAAATTACGGTCCGCAGGCTGGATCTGGCCCAATTGCCCTCTGGATCCGGCCCGCGAACGGTTCTGCAATCGCCGCTTGGATCGGCTTGATCGCCATTTCCCCCCTTTTTTTCGGGTGCCATTTTTTTGCGACCCCCCCCGGACTACATCTCCCAGCATGCTCCGAGGTTGCTCAGACTTCCGCGATGCTGGCCAATCCGAAGCCTTAGCAACCTCAGGCCTCCCCTCCATTGGCCGGTTTGACGTGAGCCGGCGGCCAATGGCGACCCTTCCCGAGACTCGCTGCTCCAATCGGGGCGAGGTGCAGGGCAGGGTGCCTTGTTGACGTCTAAGCTCTGAGAAGGGAGGAGAAGTGAAGGGGTGGGAAGAAGAGGGATCAGAGAACCTGCGAGGAAGGAGGAGGAGGAGGAGGACTCTTCTGTGCTGCTTGGTGGTGGCACATTAGCAGCACTGTCATGGACACAGTGGGGTAGGGGCCTTTCCCGGCGGGGTGGCTGTGGCTCCTCCGTGCAAGCCAAGACCCAGCGCCGGTGGGGCACCCCCTCCACTCCCCAGCCCAGCCCAGCCCACTCCATCTGAACGTGGTGAGTGGAGGTATCTCAGCTGCTCTGTCTCTGAGGGAAGGCTTGTGTGTGTGCGTGCTCTCCAGCCCACCACAAGTTCTGAGGGACAGTGAACTGCCCCTCCGCAGAAAAAGTTTGCTGACCCCTGTCCTTGATGGTGGGTGGTTTAAAAATCATACAAGTAGAAAACTTGTATAAATAAACAGCTTCCTCAAATGTGAAGGCACTGTGTAGTTGAATGCAAACTGAATTTGAAATTTCTAAAGCTGAAAGACAGGATATAATTCTTTTCAATACACAAATAAGTAAGGCTATCCAAGCACCTGAGCAGGCATAATGCACTCCATCTTAAGTTTTCAGTCCTCTGCTACTAATGCTACGCAGTTAGTAATTTTGTAGACCTCAGCCATTGTTGACAAGGTAGTCAGTCCTTTTCGCAGTCAAGTCACCCCTTTCCAGCGCCTGTAAAAGCTTGCAAGCTGATTCACTGAAAACTGTGGAGCTTGCCTTATTCTGCATATGTTGAAAATGCAGATGTTTCTCTGTTGTCTGCAGTCTCTGTTGTGAATTAATGTGCCATGTCCACTTTCTGAATGCTCTCTAGTTTCTCATTTTCAGGGCCTCAGCATTTGAGGCTGACTCACTATACCTTAATAAAAATATCCATTCATTTCTATTTATTATCAGTGCGTGCCTAGAGACAGCCTGATTCAGAGGAACTTGACATCTGGCTTGGAGTGGAAAGCTCATTTGTTTTCTCTAGTTTTCAACTGTTACTGGCTTCTGCAGTCTGTATTATTAAATTACAATTATTGCACTGTGTTTTGGCATGATAAAGTGCTCGGCGAGTAGAGATACTGAATATGAAATGTATTTTCTGTGCTGAGGCTGCCATGGACTGGTAGCTCTTTTTTAGTGACCAAACAATGGGTGCGCTGTTATTGAGCTCTCTCTCCTCATACTTTTAGGCAACATGCTCCAAGGAATTAAAGACCTTTTTCATTCAGGAACCTGCCTCGACTTGGTATCTATTTTATTGTATAGCATCTATTGGACTCAGAGTTAAGGACCAGAAAAAAGGGGCATACATGCTGAGCCATATGCTGAGAGCTCTCCATATTTTTTAAATCTAAAAATGATGCTTGTTCCTTTCTATAACCCAAAAACAGAGGTAATCAGTGTTCTGGGCACATAACTGTATTGGGATTTTGCTGCTATGTTAATTTTTCCCACAGCCTATAGGAACATGGCCACACACCCTTTTGTTACGGTGAGTGGTCTTCAAACCCTGAAACGACCTGGGTCCAGAATACTTTAAGGGCCATCTGCCCCAAATGAGCTCTTCTGAATGGCTGAATTTGGCCATGGGAAAGTAGCTTGGATATTGACATTAGGGGCAGCTCTGTTACCATAATGCTGAATGGCACAGAATTATAGACATACAGCCATCGTTGCATAAAGCGAGTTCTCCAATGCAAAAGGAGAGCTTGTGTTGCGGTGGGGCAAAAAGCCGCCTCCCTGTGGGTTTGGCTAGCTGGCCACAGCTAGCTTGACCAAAACATGTTGCTGGGCAGAAGCACATGTATCCAGTTTGATTGACAGCCCAGCGTCCCTTTAAAAGAGTCCGCACGTGGTGTGAGTTCCCTCTTTTCTGAGAACTTCGGATCTCCCGCCCTCCCTCCCTGGTATAGGTTTGCGTTGACCTTGCTGTTGCCTGTCATGGGGTCGTCTACTTTTGAGGCGGGGGCCTAGTAGGAATTTTTCCATTTGGCTGATTGGCTGTGCCATTTGGTTTTCGCCTACTACGTAGCAACTAGTCACAACTTGTAAGGTTGGCGGTTAGGCATTGGTTGTGTTGGTTAATGGAGCGCGGTAGCCCTCCATAAGTGATCATGGTGCGTGGGGAATACCGTTAAAGGAATCCAGCGGCTCAAATATGCTTGTCCGAACCCGGTAGGGTTGCAGGGCCGTGCATGAGCCCCTGGGACCTCTGGGGAAGGGGGAGGTCTCTGCAGCCCAGCCTCCATTCAACTCTCCCCAGACTGGTTTCCCCCCCGCTGACAGGTGGTCAGCTCTGTCCCGCCGGACAGCTAGTCTTTTGCTGACTAGTGGTCAGCTCTGTCCCGTTGGACAGGTGAACCAATGCCTACGCAACCACTCACGTGTTTTGTATTTTAATAAAGTTGTGGCCAAAACTATGCCAAAAACCCAAACAAAAATTTATGTCTCATGTGTGAATTTATTGGTGGGGGTGGCTTGGTGACCTCCACACGCAATCACACTTTGTTAGGAACCAACTGCAACACTGGGTACCTGCACCAATGCCGTTTCATCTGCAAAACAATTGGATTAACTGGATTTCGCTCCTGTGCAGTAAGGAGAGTATGAAAGATATGAGTTTTGTGTTCAGCCTGAAGATCAAATGCTGCTGCGTTTTAATCAGGTTTCTGACATTTTCAGACATTGCTTTCACTTCTGCTCCATCCACCAGTTCTTGTAAACAGGGTCTTTTAATTTATTCACCTCCCCTCTGTGCTTTTACACAGCTGTGCATCGCCAATGCTTCTTTATTACTTTCCTTATTTCTCTGTCAAAGAGGGGGGGAAATGACATTTTCAAAGGGGGCTTTTTAGTAGCATATAATTTAATAAACACTGGCGCCTGAGATGAAGTTGAGTAAAGTTCTGCAGTGCATCCATTCATCGTTTCTTTCAATGGTAATTGTTTCCCTTACTTGCTCCCCCCACCCCAATCCTGCTTACTCTTAGAAATATACTGTAATTTTGCCAGGTGGCTGGGATTGCTTCCTCTCATCTGTTCCCTCCCCCTCGCATTTCATGCTTAGTTTTGTCCATGAGCTGCAAGCTTCTGCAGAGGGCATTGACCTGTCTGTCTTCTCTGCATAGAAGAGGGCGACTAACTGGGGTTGCTTATAGAAATAACAGATCTTGTTGGGGCTCACAGAATAGTGGAGAACAGCACGCACCCCAGGCCTTGTCCCTCTCTACCTCCTCCATCTGATGGAAACGAGAAAGGTGAGTCTTATGTACCGGTACTCGTGAAGTGCTTCTCGTGAGCTTTAACAAAGGAAACCAATGTGGAGCCTTCTCCCTTGTTTTGGCTCTTTGCTCTATATATTAAGATGAAAGATGCTTTGCAGCTGCATTGTGCCTGCTCACACCATTTGTCTTTTCTGCTGTGTGTGAAACCTTAATCTGCTACGCTGCAGAACTTTTCTTACTGTTGATTTTTATCCTTGAAATAGCACCCTTTTTTTTGCAGTTCAGAAACATTATTGCATTTTTTAAGGATATGTTTGCACCTCCTTATCTATTTCCCCGGTTTGAAATTTTGCCTCACTGCAGTTAGCTGGCCTTCATATTTCGAAAGTGTATAACTTGCATTACCTACCTAAATATTGCTGGATATTCAACATCCCCTTCAGCTTGAAGATTTGATAAAGGGGAGCTGGTGGAAAATACCAAGGCTTCAAATTACTCACTAGAATGCCCAAGCCATAAGTTATCAGGAAGGCAGGAAGGCAGGAAGGAAGGAAGGAAGGAAGGAAGGAAGGCAGGCAGGCAGGCAGGCAGGCAGGCAGGCAGGCAGGAAGGCAGGAAGGAAGGAAGGAAGGAAGGAAGGAAGGAAGGAAGGAAGGACACACAAAGAGTGCTAGGACCTGGATCCTAGGACTGGGTTTTTACTGGTTTGAACAAGGGGCCTGTCCTGGAAAAGGGCTACAGTGAGAAATTAGCAAACATCTTGGGAACTTGCAGGAATTTTCCCATCTGGGTGTGGGCAAGAATGAAGTCTGAAAGCATCAGGGAACCCTTGCAGGAATAATTGAAAAAAGAGGGAGAGTAGGAACTGGTGTCCTGGGCTGGCAGCATCCAAGCAGGACACGGAGAAATGAAAGATTTCCTGAAGCAGTCCTGCAAGTTTTGAGCTTGTTGACCTTAAAAAGACACATACCTTTCTGCCATTGTTTTCCTCAGTAGAACAAGTCCTCAGGGAAAGACAAAGAAGGTCCAGGGCAAGCCAAAGGCAGAGGGTAGGGCTTACTCAGGTAGATAGGGCTCTTCAGCAATGTATGGTTGAAGTGCGTCAACAATGAACTGTTGGCCAAAATGTTCGCAGCTTCTTCCTGCTTCCTTTGATAGGGCTTGGAAAGGGAAAATTACTTGGACAAGTTCCTTGCTTTCTAGATTTCATCAGTGTTAGTTTGGTCATATGTGGTATTTCTAGTTGGCTGGTCCAAAGTGAGGTAAGCTTTGGCTCATAAGGAAGCCTATTGAGACAGAGGGTTGTATCCAAGGGTAGTTATACTCAGGTTATCCCCTGAAATTTATGGACATGACTCAACTTAGGCCTGCTAATTTTAGTGGGTCTACTCTAATTGGATACAGTCAAGACGTAGCTGGTTTCTGGGCAACTTTACCCACACAAAACTAAGGTGCAGTCTTCTGTTGTCCTGTTCTGTGTGGGAACTTCTTCTCTGAAACCCACCCAACTCTTAACACTTAAGATGTCTTGACCTCATGTTTTTTTGTGTGTGGTTGGGAGGCTTCCTATTTGGATTGGGGCCATAGAGCTGGAGGAGGGAAGCTGCCTCACCCTCTCGCAGCTACTGTTTTCCCCATGAGACAAAACATACAAGTACCATGTTTATTATTTTATTTATTTATTTATTTTATTTATTTAAGGGTGGATTTCTGCTCCACCCTTCTAATGCGTTCACAAGCATTTGGGGCGGTCTTTTGTGGTTCAAAAAACTTCCCATAATTTTTAAATGTAAGTTTTAAAACTGTTGTTGTTGTTGTTGTTGTTGTTGTTGTTGTTGTTATCTTTTAGATTGCTGTAACTAGTCCTGTGGGATTGCCCTTGAAGATGACTCACAGATTACTACTATAACCCTTGTTCTGAAACTGCTGCCAGTTGGTTTCTGGGAGTAATTTAAGGTACTCACACTAGTGTTTAAAGCCCCACATATCTGAAAGACTGTCTTCTGCCCTACAAAATCTCCCAGGTATTAAGAGTGTAGTTCCACTGTCCTCAGAAGCTTGGGGGTAGGTGGCCCGGGAGAGGGCATGCTGTGGGGCAACCCCTAAATTGTGGAATTCCCTCCCTGCAGAAGTGTGTCTGGCTTCTTCACTATACAACTTTCGGTGAATGCTGAAGATAAACAAACCATTTACCCTGGCATCTGAAACCTGAGATGTGTGTTTTAGGACCCACCGTATTCCTGATACTGTGATCTGTTTTGAATCTGCCTTGAGATTTGCTGACACAGTAATAATAATAATAATAATAATAATAATAATAATAATGAAAAGAAGGTGATCCTATGGACCTCCATACGTTATAGCACCATAACTCCCATCATTCCTGTTAATGGGCAGTTCTGGCTGAGGGCTAAAGGGAACTGGAGTCCAAAAACATCTGGAACACCACAGCTTCCCACACTATCATTGATTTGCATGGGAACAGAGTCTGACATATTCTGGACTTGTTGTATAATTCTTTACGGTGGGAAAAATAAACTGAGGGGTAGCTCCAATGATACTTTAAGGCCTCCAGGCAGCATTTTTGAATTATTTCTGTCTCTTATTATAGATGAAAGCAGTAGGGGTTATTGAGAAATATTCATTGCATATTTTTTAATAGGAAAAAGTGGGAAAGTCAGCACTAAGAAGCACCGGTAAGCCACAGCTTACCGATTTCAGCCTTTTGGAGGAAAACTCAATGAGTACAGCACTGCTGTAATAAACAAGTGTTTGACACATTCAGGGACGCCAACATAATAGGAGCCAATTTCCTGCAGAGCTGAGTAAAATTTACAAGTTGCATGCTAGCAGTGCCTCTCTGTGACTTTTTTTTTAAAAGAAGCTTTCTAAGGGAGGTGGAATTTACAGGCTTTAGTTTAAGAATACTTGCAAGTTTCCTCATAATGAATAGAAGGGGGGAAATAGATTCACTTACCTTTTCGTAGTGGCTTACAGAGTTCTCTCTCTCTCTCTCTCTCTCTCTCTCTCTCTCTCTCTCTCACACACACACACACACACACACACACACACACACACACAGAGTAAAGTTTGTTAGCGTAAACCCTTTTGTTGTGAATACAGTCTAGTCCTGCCAACTGCAAGCCAGATAATATATTTTTATGTGCCTGATGACAGAAGTGTATCAGTTATAATCTTTTTGTGTGTGCATAAATGTGCTGACACTCAACTGAGGTTAGGAATTTTCCCTCTCATCCCCATCACTGATTTCCTGATGCTGTCAAGTGTCAGGGCAGCCGAGAGCCCACCCTGCAATGCTCACTGCAGACTTTGTGTCTGAATTCCTCCTTTCCAACAGCTGCCCAGATATATCCCATTTATAAAGCAGTGGCTTTTCGCCCCTCTCTCGGTCAGTGTGGTCTGTGTAGCTGCAGAGGAATGGAGAACATGAGAGATGCAGTCTGAAATCCTAAGCATGCCGACCTGCCTTTTACCGGCCACCCCAATCTCTGCCGAGCGGTGTGAGATTCCAGAGGTCTTGGTACCTAACCAGGGTTTTTGTTCCTTTGGAATGAGGCACAGCAGAGTCTTTAAGAAATATGATTTATTCACGCATGTTGGCACCTGAGTTTTATGGAGAGAGTTTGCAGTGTCCACATTTCAAGAGGGGCTTGTCCTTCCCAGCAGCACAGCATTGGATTCCAAGACATCCTAAGCACCATCTCATCTCTCCTTAACAGTCTGCTCCAGCCAACCAGCCAGCCTTCTCCTCTTCAATCCCTGCATGGTGTTCTGCCCATTTCCTCATTCTCATTCCTAGGAGAACTTTCAGGAAACAACTCCTCCCCTTCTGCATCCAACACTCCCCCCCCCGACAACCTCTGTTTCTCAAGCTCATTGCAAAACGCATCCCCCTCCCAGTGGCGTAGCAAGGTCAGGTGGTACCCGGTGCGGAAAATTTCTTGTCACACCCTCCCCCATTGAAATCCTGTCGGACTCCCAAGAGACTGCGATCTACTCACAGTATAAAAAGACTGGCTGTGATCTACCCATTGTCATTGCCAGGAGTTGTTGAGCTTTTTTTTTAAGGGAAGTGTTGAGCTTTTTTTAGGGTTGCAGGGTTTGGGTCCTGAGTTGAGAGAGATTCTGCTTCTCTCCTTCCCTCCACCCTCCGCTTGTTTGCTCACCTGCCTACTTCCTGTCCTTTCCCTGCCTGCCTGCATGCCTCCTCCTCCAGCAGCCTGGAAGTGTGGGGCTGTCAAAACGAAGCGGCGAAAAGTGGCACAACTACCCCCCCTTCCCCCGATGGCTTGGGGTAGGCCGGAGTCATGGGCGGCGCACTGAATGTCACCCCCCTCGGTGATGACACCTGGGGGGTCCGCCCCCACTGCCCCCAGCTTGCTCCGCCCCTGCCCCTCAGTGATGACACCGGGGGTGTTCCGCCTCCCCTGCCCCCTCCCCTGGTTTCTTACACCAAGCCACTGCTAACCCTACCCCAAAAGCTACTGAGCAGAGGGTCTTAGTTTTGCCGATTATCAAACAAGCCAGGCCATTGTCATCCTTTTATTTCTTCAACGTGAGCCGTTGCCAGGCTGGCCTCATGAGGAAGCTAGCCAGTATTATTTCCAGCTCTTGCTTCATTCATGAATTTATGAGTTTGCTCAAATTCTAACCCTTCACTGAATGTAGAGAAAATTGGGGGTGGGGTCCTGCTTCCCCAGACCTGTAACACTGCACACTAACATCACTGAAATGAGCATGACTTGTGAGTTATTACAGTTAAGATCTAAAACTTACAAAACTGGAGGCCTTTTTCTGTAGGCTGTGAACAAGGCTGCAAAAGTGGGGAAGGAGACTGTTTCGGCTCAGCCCTAGAAATCATTTGCAAACGTTTCTAGCACTGGTGGTACAAGTCACTTCTAATTATTCACTTTCTCAGCATTTGTCTCATGTTAAGTGCAGACAGCCCTAAAGACTTTTCCTGGCCAGGTAAACCAGGAAAGACAGACTGATACCTTAAGCAATCTATTTTCATTTGAATATACTTTGCTCATTACATTCCTGGTCCTAAAATCTCTCCATAAGACACAGTTCCAGGATTTAGTTCCTTTATATACTCCCCACCGATGTATTACAGGTATTTTTTGTTTTGCAAATAATTCTGAAGATCAGTTCCTTATCTGGTTCTTATTGCAGTGATTGTATGACCCAGGAACATGATATTATTTTCCCCATTTGAAGGTTCTGTTGCCAAGTCTTCACCACCATGAAAACACAAAACAAATTAGGCCCATTTAGTGTGACTTCTTGTTCTCCCATCCCTCACCTCCACATTAACATAATGGCTATCAGCATTTTGTTGTGATATTTAAAATGCTGACACCAAGACTTCTCAACTAGATCAAACACAGATTATGCTTTCCTTAAAAAGGTCTCCGTTTTCTTGTTTCCACTGTACATTGACCAGTGAAATGAAATAATTGCAAGCACACATTTTTCTTTATTGATTTAACTCATTTGTTCCCCAACTCCCTTGACAGTTTAGGCAAGTTTATTATCACAAAAGAGAACAGGAGCAACAAAATTCTCATAATCCTTTCCTCTGATACAGGTAGCTAGGCCCACATCTTACTCGTGGGATGCTGAACTGAGATACAATGCTAAGGTTTGGAATACTGATCTTGTGTTGACTACCTACCTATAATAACACCCCCTCCTTTGAAAATCCAGTCAGGATGGAAGACTTCCTTCACTGCTAGGGCTCATCTACATCTTTGTTTGCCCCATTACTCTCCCCAGGGAAAATCTGCAGTTTAGTGCTGACTTTCAACAATATATTTATTAGGAGCAATTGGGTTTTCCATGGATTGACAGTTGTTCTGATTTATCACTAAAGAGTGGGTTTTCCGGGAGAAAGCAGCAGGCCAAATACAAGACCTCTTGGACCTGTGCCTTCTAGGAAGAGCGCCTCGTTTCAGGGGTTGTTTAGACACCCATATCTGTACGTACTTAGTGTCAGGGAAAGCACTATGGATTGGCTTCACAGTTTTCAAGACAGCCAAATAAGATTTACTTTGGCGCTTTCGTTGTTTTGGTTAATGGCCAGCTGACTAACTTCAAGTAGTAAACCACTTTGGCAAACCTTTCCATCCAAGTAAAATGGTAATATTGGTTTTTATTAGTGTGCTTGACTCGGTAAGCAAAAGTCTGTTTGGGCAATGACTGTTATGAGCCACCCCCCAAGCATGGCAGATCCGGGGGGACTGTCTGGAAGGAGATGCTCACGGAAATTGCAGTGGTGCCCTAGAAGTTTGCAACAACATCTTCAATCTAGTTACAGGTAGATAGCCGTGTTGGTCTGTCATAGTCAAAACAAAATAAAAAAATTCCTTCCAGTAGCACCTTAGAGACCAACTAAGTTTGTTCTTGGTATGAGCTTTCGTGTGCATGGTATCTGAAGAAGTGTGCATGCACACGAAAGCTCATACCAAGAACAAACTTAGTTGGTCTCTAAGGTGCTACTGGAAGGGATCTTCAATCTAGGTATGTAGTGATTCTAAGAAACCCACCGTTCCCATCAGCAGAGGAGGAAAATGTTTCGTGTAGAGCATGAAACTCTTCATCCCAGGTTTGTGGGTTCGAGTCCCACATTGGGTGAAAGATTCCTGCATTGCAGGGGGTTGGGGGGTAGATGACCCTTGTGGCCCTTTCCAGCTCTATGATTCTATAGAAAAAGGGTGCCTTATCAAACCCATCCAACATCCCAGGTACATGCTACACCCAGAGAAAAAGTGCATTTCCCCTTCAGCAGAACCACCAAACATACCTTTACCAAGTAAGTCCAGAGCACAGTTTTGCAGAGATTCCAAAAGAGCTGCTCAGGCCTTTAGAAGAGATCAGAGAAGACTGGAGATCAAAACAGGTTCTTCCCGATTCACTAGTAGTTAGGAAACCAGTTGGTGCTTCTGGTGCAGTGTTTGGCTTTTTGCCTCTTGTGACCTGCCTTCTTTGTCCAAGCTCCCGACTACCTCAGCCTTAAACCTTCCTTGTCTGTAGCCTGCTCAGTTGCTTGAACTCGTAGCTTACTTTGTGCCAATCCATGGTGCTTCTGCTCTATTTATTTCAGCTAGATGGCAGGGGGTAGTTCCTAGGCTAAATCTCATTGCCTTAAGTGGGGAGGATATTTGAATTTGATTTGCCACGTCAACATAAGATGCGACCATATTAGTTTCATGTGAAGGTTATGCCTTGTGCCTGGGCTCCCATATGATGGCAGCTGGTATTTACCACACACATGAAAACTCACAGGACTATATAATTTTTGTGTATGTGTGAAATTGGTGAGGAACAACTGCCTTGGAATGATATGTACAGGCAACTCCCTATTTACACAGGGGTTACATTTAGAGGCATCAGATGTTTAAATGAAATCACCTATATTGGGAACACAATTGAAGAAGCCTGCAGACGCCACCATTGCTCTCTCCAAACACCCTTTCTCAAACACCAACTCTCCACAGGCCTCAAAGGTCGATGCAAGGGCTCCTAGGATTGCACTTGCAAAGGCGCATGTGACTGCTAGACACTGTTTTCGTGCCATTTTCTGTTGTTTTCGCACTCTTTTTAGGGCCATTTTTGCCCCCTTTGGTGACACTTCTGGATTTGTGGTGATGCGCATGTGCGTGGTCTCACATGCCTTGAACGAGCATAAATGGGGAGTTGCCTGTCAAAAGCAATGGGTGGTCTGTAAGGAAAATTAATAAATATTATTAAGAGAAATGTAACGAAAGCTTCAGTCCGTGGTGTATCTGGATAGGACTAGGAGTACTCTTTGTCTGAAACCCTGGAGATCCACTGCCACTAAATGTAAGTAATATAGAGCTACGAAGTCCAGTAGAAGGGCCACCATTTTCTAGTTACCTGTTGTCTGGTGAACAAGGGAATAGAAAAGGGGAGGCGGGTGGAACAGCACCATGCAGATGGTCGTTTAACCCCAGCTACGAAGATGTAGGACACTACTGCAGGTTATCTGAAGAAGTGTGCATGCACATGAAATCTCATACCAATAACAAACTTAGTTGGTCTCTAAGGTGCTACTGGAAGGATTTTTTTAAATTTTTTTTATTAGATTTACCACACATTCACTTGAGTATGAACATCATCCAGATGTAATATGTCTTACAGGCCTTTGAATGTTTCTTGAGTATGGATGAATTTCCTGCCTAAGGATAACATCTCAGGGTTTTCTGCCAAGTCTTAATCTCAGAAAACTCTCTTTTGCATGCATGGAGTGAGCCTCGCTATGAAATGTGGGTTGTTGGCTCCCATCCTTTACGACCAAAACCAGAGAGCAGAAGGCATCAGGTCTTTTAACGCTGAGGCTCGTTTTAAGATATTCAGGTTTTTGGCTTGTGTTCAAGGTTGTATCTGTGCCGAGCAGGAGGCCCCAGTGAAGCGCCACAAAGGCCATTGTGGTGGAGGTGAAAGGACACATGACTTGGGTCTCTGATGATGGAGAAAGCTGGTCTTTGCCAGTCCTTGCTTCCTGTATGGGAACATCACAGTGCTGGGCTTTTGTTGTTGGAAAAAGCCCATTCTCACTTCTCGCAATACAAGCTATATGCTTCCTTCCCCTGCTTCCTGATGTCATTTTAAAATAGATCTGACCACTGCTTTATCTGGAGATGATAAGAAGAAGTAAAAAAAGAAAAAAAGAAAGAAGGAAAGTTTGGGCCATTGTCAAAATATACAATGAATTCCAATCTTTATTCCTGTCCTCTGTTGGAAATCTCTGCCTAGTTTAGCCATTAGACCACTGTTTAGCAGTCCTGCAATGCTTTGGTTTTTAGCTTTATATTCTAAGTGCTCCCTATTATGGTTAACATAGTGTAGCATAAAAAAGTGGTTAAACAAGGATAGATGTTATGTGAATCTGAGAATTTCTTTTACTCTGCTTTTAAAAAACTTAAGGGTTTGGGTCTAATTCCAAAGGGAGCATGTCTTTTGCTTCTGCTATTTCCCTGTTTTATATCAGGAAGGTTGCTTGGTAGGAGCTGTACAGAAGTGTGCTTTTCGATGACATCCGCAATACCAATTCATATGATTTCCTTTCCCACTTATTTGAATCCTCCTTTTTGCTACATTAATTCAAAATGCTGCTCCACACAGAAGGCTGGCATCTCTTACTTTGCCAGTGGAAGTGACAGAAGCAGCTGGAGGAGCTTGGCTTTGTCATAATTGCTCACATCAGGAAGCCATGTAAGAATATAACACCACAAGAAGATAAGACGAGCCTGCTGGATCAGGCCCATGGCTCATCTGGTCAGGGCCGACATGGCCATTCAGCAGAGGGAGGAAGCCCCCTCAGGTGTCAGAGGAGGCAGCAGCAGCAGCAGCAGCTCTTTGGCTGCTCTCCTTCGTTGGGGAGCAGAAGTGGGTGTGCCGGAGAACCTGCACTTGTTATTGTTCAGTCGTTCAGTCGTGTCCGACTCTTCATGACCCCATGGACCAGAGCACGCCACGCACGCCTATCCTTCACTGTCTCTCGCAGTTTGGCCAAACTCATGTTAGTAGCTTCGAGAACACTGTCCAACCATCTCATCCTCTGTTGTCCCCTTCTCCTTGTGCCCTCAACCTTTCCCAACATCAGGGTCTTTTCTAGGGAGTCTTCTCTTCTCATGAGGTGGCCAAAGTACTGGAGCCTCAACTTCAGGATCTGTCCTTCTAGTGAGCACTCAGGGCTGATTTCTTTAAGAATGGATAGGTTTGATCTTCTTGCAGTCCATGGGACTCTCAATAGTCTCCTCCAGCCCCATAATTCAAAAGCATCAATTCTTCGGCGATCAGCCTTCTTTATGGTCCAGCTCTCACTTCCGTACATTACTACTGGGAACCTGCACTACACCCCCCTAAACTAGCCAGCATCCCTCAGGTGTGCTGGTGGGTGCGGCGAACCTGTTTCCAGCGTTGACGTTAGAGTCAGCTCTCAGCGCAGTCACCTTCTGAACATGGAAGGATGGCAGCAAAATATATTGGGCTAGTTCTGTTTCTGTTCCATCATCATGAGTGCCAACTTGGTCCCGTGACTGTGGGCGTCCAGGGCTGTGGGTGCCATGGGGCGTGCATGGCCCTGGTACGGAAATTTATGGGTGCCCGGCCCCTTCATGGGGAATTTTGTGTGTGCTTGGGCACCCAGGGCCCCAGGGAGTTGGCACCTATGTCCAGCATCCTGTTCTCATAGTGGCCCAGCCAAATGCCTATGGAAACTTGCAAGCAGGATTCAAGCACACTCCCCTCCTGTGGCTTCCAGGAACTTGCATTCAGAAGCCTCTGATCATGCAGACAGAACATAGCTAGTTAGCTGCTGATCGCCTTGCCCTCCATGCATTTGTCCAACCCTCTTTTAAAGCTGTCCAAACTTCTGGCCATCGCTGCCCCCCGTGGGAGTGAGTTGGATAGTTTAGTGCTTGAAGAAGTACTTCCCTTTGTCCTGAATCTTCCAACATTCAGCTGCATTAGATGTCCAGAAGTTCTCGAGAGGGCTTGAACCATCACACCCAGATACACTGAGCCATTGCGCCACTGGGGGTTACACCTTACATTATAAAGGTAAATGCATCCACATAGAGAAGGTATTGAGAATAGAACTTTTTAAAATTAAGGCATTGAATCAATGGCAGGAATACATAATATATAATAGGAAACGAAGCTTGCATTCAGCAGCAATCATGGACAGATGTTTCCACCACTAGAAGTGTGTGCTCCCTGAAATCCAAATAGCAGGAGTTGCATAATAATTATAGCTGAGCTAGATCTATGCTTGACCCATGCTGCCTCTTTTATGAATGAAATTTCATACACTAATGCTGACAGTTAGGTGCAAAAGGATTCAGAGCAAAACCAATCCCTGTATATGGTGTTTATTGACTTACTAAGGCCTTCGACACTGTAAATCATAATGCCCTATGGACTGTCCTTCTGAAAATTGGCTGCCCAGATAAATTTGTGAACATCCTTCGGCTCCTCCATGATAATATGACAGCAACAATCGCAGATAACAATGGCTCTCAAAATGAACCATTCACAGTGGGATCAGGTGTTAAACAGGGCTGTGTTGCTGCCCCAACTCTATTTATTATTTTCATTGCCATGATCCTACACTTTGTCGAAGGGAAACACACCACTGGAGTAGAAATCCTACATCGAACAGATTGAAAGCTCTTTAATCTGAGTAGGCTGAAAGCATAGAGTAAGGTTACCATAACTTCCATCATAGAACATCAGTATGCTGATGACAGCATAGTGTGTGCATACTCAGAGAATGACCTCCATACCATCCTAAATATATTTGCAGAAGCTTACAAAAAGCTTGGTCCTATCACTCAACATCCCAAAAACCAAAGTGCTGCACCAAGAAGCACAAAACAACCCCTCTGCAGCGCCACAAATTCAACTCAATGGTGTAATATTGGAAAGTGTCGATCACTTCTATATGGACAGTTATCTTTCCACAAGGGCTAGGGACAAAGGTGAGAGCTGTTTCCTAGTTCTGCTGGATCTCTCAGCGGCTTTTGACACCATCGACCATAACATCCTTCTGGACCGTCTAGAGGGGTTGGGAGCTGGGGGCACTGTTATACAGTGGTTCCGCTCCTTCCTCCTGGGCCGTGTTCAGAAAGTGGTGGTGGGGGATGAGTGTTCAGACCCCTGGGCTCTCACTTGTGGGGTACCTCAGGGTTCCGTCCTCTCCCCCATGCTTTTTAACATCTATATGCAGCCGCTGGGAGAGATCATCAGGGGGTTTGGGCTGGGTGTTCATCAGTATGCGGATGATACCCAGCTCTACCTCTCTTTCAAATCAGAACCAGTGAAGGCAGTGAAGGTCCTATGTGAGTGCCTGGAGGCGGTTGGAGGATGGATGGCGGCTAACAGATTGAGGTTGAATCCTGACAAGACAGAAGTACTGTTTTTGGGGGACAGGGTGCGAGCAGGTGTGGGGGACTCCCTGGTCCTGAATGGGGTAACTGTGCCCCTGAAGGACCAGGTGCGCAGCCTGGGAGTCATTTTGGACTCACAGCTGTCCATGGAGGCGCAGGTTAATTCTGTGTCCAGGGCGGCTGTCTACCAGCTCCATCTGGTACGCAGGCTGAGACCCTACCTGCCCGCAGGCTGTCTTGTCAGAGTGGTGCATGCTCTAGTTATCTCCCGCTTGGACTACTGCAATGCGCTCTACATGGGGCTACCTTTGAAGGTGACCCGGAAACTGCAATTAATCCAGAATGCGGCAGCCAGACTGGTGACTGGGAGTGGCCGCTGGGACCACATTACACCGGTCCTGAGAGATCTACACTGGCTCCCAGTACGTTTCCAAGCACAATCCAAAGTGTTGGTGCTGACCTTTAAAGCCCTAAACGGCCTCGGTCCTGTATACCTGAAGGAGCGTCTCCACCCCCACTGTTCAGCCCGGACACTGAGGTCCAGCGCCGAGGGCCTTCTGGCGGTTCCCTCACTCCGAGAAGCGAAGCTACAGGGAACCAGACAGAGGGCCTTTTCGGTGGTGGCGCCCGCCCTGTGGAACGCCCTCCCAGCAGAGGTCAAAGCGATAAACAACTACGTGACCTTTAGAAAACATCTGAAGGCAGCCCTGTTCAGGGAAGCTTTTAATCTGTGATATTTTAATGTTTTGTTTTTTAATATTTGCTGGAAGCCGCCCAGGGTGGCTGGGGAGACCCGGCCAGATGGGCTGGGTACAAATAATAAATTATTATTATTATTATTATTATTATTATTATTATTATAAGGGCCGACATTGATGCCGAAATACAGCATCGCCTGAGCTCTGCAAGTGCAGTTTTCTCCCAATTGAAGAGCAGAGTGTTTGAGGACCGGGACATTCGCAGGGAAACCAAAATGCTTGCTTGCAAAGCCATTGTACAGGGTGAGTCCTTTAAAAGAGGCACCGTGAATACAGAGTACACATGTTCCACAGGGCCTCTTTTAAAAGACTCACCCTGTACTACCAACCTTACTGTGTGCTAGTGAAACATGGACCACTTACAAAGCCAATCTCCAATTCCTCAAAAGATTCCATCAACGGTGTCTCCTAAAATTTTTACACATCACTTGGGAAGACAGGCGAACTCATGCCAGTGTATTGGAAGAAGCAAAGATCACTAGTGTTGAAGCAACGATTCTTCAACATAAACTTCGTTGGACTGGTCTTGTTGTTCAGATGCCTGATTATCATCTTCCAAAGCAACTACAGTGGTACCTCGGGTTACATTTGCTTCAGGTTACATACACTTCAGGTTACAGACTCTGCTAACCCAGAAATATTACCTCAGGTTAAGAACTTTGCTTCAGGATGAGAACAGAAACCGGGCAGCGGCGGTGCAGCGGCAGCGGGAGGCCCCATTAGCTAAAGTGGTGCTTCAGGTTAAGAACGTTTTCAGGTTAAGAACGGACCTCCAGAACGAATTACCGGTAAGTACGTAACCAGAGGTACCACTGTATTCTATTCCGAACTTAAAAATGGAAAGCGTCATGCTGGTGGTCAACAAACGAGGTTTAAAGACTCTCTCAAGGCAAATCTTAAAAAATGTAGTATAAACACTGACAACTGGGAAACACTGGCCTGCGAGTGCTCCAATTGGAGAACAGCCTTTACCAAAGGTGTCATGGGCTTTGAAGACGGTCAAACTCAGGACGAAAGGGAGAAACGTGCTAAGAGGAAGGCACGCTTGGCAAATCCACACCGTGATCAACTCCCGCCCGGAAACCTACGTCACCACTGTGGAAGGATGTGTGGATCCACAATTGGCCTCCACAGTCACTTACGGACTCACTGTTAAGACCATGTTCATGGAAGACAATCTTACTTGGCTACGAGTGATCGCCAATGAAGAAGAAGAAGACCAAAAGTATTCAGAACTTTCTAGTAATCATGGTATCTGGGAGTTCATTTGTGCCATATGTGTTCATATGTGTGCACCTTTTCCAGCCACAGTGCAAAAGACAGGCCTAACCCCACCCCCCGTACATGGTTTCAGAAACGTGTTCCCCTACTGAGTCTGCTTTCAAGCTTGTAGCCACTTCATACTTGAAAATCCTTGAAAATCTAACAGGGTGGGTGGGTGGAAATCAGAATTCTAAAGCATGCCCTGAATTATATTAAAAGAGCGTCCTCGTTTTCATTGTTATTGTTAATTAGGATAATCTAAACAATAGCAAATAAAACAGATTAACTTAATAAACATAATTATTCAGCGGTGCATTCAGAAAACCCATTTGTTTGTAAGCTGCCTGCTATCATCCTACGTTGACTTCTCCCTTTCAAATTTTAATGGCTTTCACAGCCATAAAATTGATGTAAGCAAACATTCCCTTATTGTTATATATTCATATTTCCAGTGGTTCTTTTTCATGCTGGCATCTCTTGTACCTAAAGATAATCATAAAATTACTTACGCTTGATATGAGAGGAGCTCACCTAAAAGGCCTTTGCCACCATCCAAGATGGGTGGAGGCTGCTTGTCGTTTCTAAAAAGAGCATTATTTGTATGGCCATTACTCACTTAAGAGTTTTGAGCAGGCTTGCGGAGGGCAGGGGGAGATATGACCAAGGTTCAAATTCCTACTTATGCCATGAAGCTTACCGGGTGATTTTGTACCAGCCACCTGCTCTCAGCCTAGCCTAGCTTTCAGAACTGTTGTTAAGATAAAATAGCAGGTGGAGGCAGTGATGTGCTCCCTTCTGAGCTGCTGAAAAAAGAGAGGTATAAATGTAATAGGTAAAGGTAAACGGACCCCTGACCATTAGGTCCATTCGTGACCAACTCTGGGGTTTGCTGCGCTCATCTCGCATTATTGGCCGAGGGAGCCGGCGTACAGCTTCCGGGTCATGTGGCCAGCATGACTTAAGCCCCTTCTGGCGAACCAGAGCAGCGCACGGAAACACCGTTTACCTTCCCGCTGCAGCGGTACCTATTTATCTACTTGCACTTTGACATGCTTTCGAACTGCTAGGTTGGCAGGAGCAGGGACCAAGCAACGGGAGCTCACCCCATTGCGGGGATTCGAACCGCCGACCTTCTGATCGGCAAGCCCTAGGCTCTGTGGTTTAACCCACAGCACCACCCGCGTCCCTAGATAAATGTAATACATAATAATAAATAAAAGATCATCCATGGACGCACCAAGTTTGTGTATTTCAACCTCAGTTGCCCCGTTGCAAATGTAATGGTGATTAATGGTCTTGCGAAATATTGTGGGGAATTAGATGGTAGGTTCTAGGGATAGGTGTTGATATCAAAAGAGACACATATAAACAAATGTATCCTCCACTTCTCCTTTGAATACCTTCTCTCCCCAAAGGGACACATTTCTGTGGACTGGGGCCTTTCCCCGTTAGGCAGAACAGGGATGGGGATCTTTTGGTACTCCAGATGTTGGTGGACCCCAATGGACCCCTTCCCTCACCATTGGCTATACTGCTTGGGATGGACGGACGTTGACATCTGGTAACATCTGGAGGATCACAGGTTCCCCATCTCCTGATGCAGAGGACTCCCCCTGTAAGCAGAGGGCCTGAAACCAGCACTAGAATGGAGCCGTGAGCCAAGGGGAGAGCTGAACGGTTCATATGTGGCAAGGCATTCTATTCTCTTCTCAGTCGTCTTGAATTTAAAGAGTCCCTGGATGGTGCAAAACCTTTGGAAGTCCTCCATATTGCATATCATGTTAGAATGACTCATGCTGGCACTATAATAAAGAGCTGGGGCGGAAGATCTATTTTTCAGCCATCATTCTTAAAAGATTCTTAAAACTTTCCTTCTTAAATGTGATGTGCTTCAAGGCATTGTTTGATTTGAAATGCACTCAGTCCATTTTGTGTGTGTGTGTGTGTGTGCGCGCGCGCAAGGGGTTTTGTCGCGCAAGTCGGGTCGTTTGATGGGATGCGAGCCCCATCAGCATGACGCCTGTCATTTGCAGTACTGATGATGGTGCCCGGAAAGGTCTTATTAATCTTTATTTAATGCGTCCATGTGTACGAGAGAGGGGGTGGGTGGGAAACAAACACAGAAATAATAAATCATATGTATGCATTATGGGAAGCCTCTGGGCATTCAGACCGCATTACTAATTTCTTAGAAAGGTAAAAATGGCAAGCTGTATTAGCTGAGTTCAAGGCACAAAAGGCTGTATTCATTTCGCGGCATGCATAAGTTATGCAAATGGGAACAACTTCAGGGAAAACAGCAACACAATATTCTATCCATTGGAATAATACAATTTAATAAGCACTTGTCATGAAAAGCAGCACATGCATTCTGCTAAGTTTCTTATTCGTTTTTTTGGTCAAGGCTGTTAACTACTTCTAACATCTTGCACGAAGAGTGTTTAGAGATGTCCAAGCACTGGGTTTGCCCAAGAAAGGGGAGGGCGCTGCTGACAGAACACAACCTCCCCTCCCCACGATGCTCCAGCACACCCATGAGGCAAGGTGAGGTGACTGCCTCAGGCGGCAGGATCCACAGGGGCAGCAGATCTCAATGTTGACCTTTCTTCCCCCATTGTTCCTGATGTAGATCTTCTCATTCCTTCTGCCCTCATCTCTCATCCCTTCTTCCCTGGCGGGGAGGAAGGTGCCATTTTGGAGTTCCTCTGAGGTGCAAAATATCCTGGGTTGGCCCTGCTCCTGGATATGGTTAGATGGGGTGGAGACAATCATGGTTGCGTAGTCCTCTTGCATAAACAGTAACACCTAAAAAGAACAACGCACACCTTAAAATAGAACAGAAATGAATTGTGGTGTATATGTCCAAAATTATCAATAATTAACACAGCAATGTTGTATCATATCATGGGCCTGTGGGAGACAATGGGTGTAAGGGAACCAGTGCCTGATAGTGGTTTCCTGGATCACAGAGACATGTTGCTCACTACCTCTCAGCTTAATCTTCCGTACCTCATAGGGATGTTATGAGGATAAAATGATGGGACCATGTACGTTACCCTGAGATGTTAGGTGGAACCGTAGGACGGAAATGTAATTTATAATATTAAATAGTTTGGTATTTGAAAGTATTGATTTTGTGTGTGTGTGTGTGGAACTATACTTATTGCTTATTACTATTGTTATACTCCATGTTTGAGCTCAGATTGGATCCCAGAATAGTTTACAGCAATTAAATAAATCACCAAGGTACAATGTAAACGGAATATTTTTTATGGCTGCTGTTGCCCTTAAAAGCTCCTTGGAGGAGGAGGAGTAGTAGTAGCAGCAGCAGCAGCAGCAGCAGCAGCAACAACAACAACAACAACAACAACAACAGCATTGCGGATTTCTTTAAGGCTGATACTATACTATTGAAGAGTATAACCAATTGATAAGAGCCACAAGGTTTGATCCAAATTAGGTTTATGGGTGAATCAAATTTCCCCTCCATCCTTACTCACTAGGTAATCCTTGTAGGCGGGTTTAGTGATGGCTGCTAGAGAGGATTTTAATGGATAATTAGGTTTGGGCTGCAACACTGAATATGCTGTTTGCTTCTGTGTGTTTGCTCTTGCAATTTTAGCAGTCATGAAAAAGGAAGCAGATGCTTTCTCTTGGAAGCAAACTGATAAGACTGCAAATATATATATAGATCTGGGATCTTGAGCAAGAGGTTAGGTTTCTTCCAATCCAGCCGTTCATAGTAGAATGGCCCTTGAAATATCAAGGTTAATAGTATCTTCTGTACTGATAAGCGAGAAGATTTAATTCCAGACATCTAAATTGTAGTTGCTAGTGTTTAGTTTGGAATTAATAGAGTGACTACAGTGATCAATAACAGATATATTCAAAACATGTGCCTTTAATTCCCTATCTGTTCTGCTGCTTGCTAGAATGATCTAATGACCTTTCTGGTGGTGTTAATGAACAAGTTATTAATTAAAATGTGATCTTTATCCTTCAATTCTCTCAAATCATCCTTTCTGTTTGGATGAGGCTTCCACACTCGCTGCATGAGAGAAGCAATACCTGTCCCCTGCAGTATCCTGGTAGGTTTTGGCCTTTTTGTCCCTTTTGACTTTAATCTATTGTTCTGTTCAAGGTTACTTTGAAAACACCAGGTTGTCTTGCTCGGTGTCACAGTTTTCACCTTTGTTTCTAATGCTGGACTGTTTATGCTTGCCCGTATAATCATATTCCAATCCCCCCTTGGCTTCTGGGAACTTTGCTCTCATCCTGTAACTGCAGGTTTCCTCCTCTTGCTGGAGTGAGCCTAGAAGAGGGAGCTGTGACCTTGCAGAGCAGTTATTTGTAAGCAACAATATTAATTCATGAGTTTTCCCCTGTCTCATCACATCACGCATTGCAGCAAGCTGACCTCTTTCTCTCCAGGTGGGTTTACTGTGGAACCAAGATATGCAACCGTCTGTGACTTTTTGCGATGCAAAAGGACTCTTAGTATGTCTTCTCAAACTGAGCTGTATATTAATGTTTAGCTTTCGGTGTTAAGGGCAACAACAACGATGGTTCCTCACTTACAGGAATTACTGAGAAATACAATTGCTGGATTTTATTACCTTTGCCAGATCTCTGATATAAATAGAAGAGGTTATCCCAGCAATCAGTATGGAAGTAGCCTACCTTCCTAGCAACCCTCAATTTATGTGATAGGTGGTAAAGGAGCTGAAGCTTCTATCTGTGTAACACAACTACCATATACAAAAAAAAAAACATTGTCCAGTAGCACCTTAAAGGTAAAGGTAAAGGGACCCCGACCGTTAGGTCCAGTTGCAGATGACTCTGGGGTTGTGGCGCTCATCTTGCTTTACTGGCCGAGGGAGCCAGCATACAGCTTCCGGGTCATGTGGCCAGCATGACTAAGCCACTTCTGGCGAACCAGAGCAGCACATGGAAACGCCATTTACCTTCCCGCCAGAGTGGTACCTAATTATCTACTTGCACTTTGACATGCTTTCGAACTGCTAGGTGGGCAGCAGCTGGGACCGAGCAACGGGAGCTCACCCCGTTGCAGGGATTTCAACCGCCGACCTTCTGATTGGCAAGCCCTAGGCTCAGTGGTTTAGACCACAGCGCCACCCGCGTCCCTTAGAGACCAACTAAGTTTGTTGGTACCATAGTACTACAGTAGCATATTTTAGAATTAGTATTCATTTGCTGAGACCAAGTAACAGCCATGCTGTGATTTTCTGCATGCACTTCCAAACATGGTCTAAATATAATCTGACGCCATCACATGACATACTGGGGGCAGGTGCTGGGGCTCAGTAAGCGTCACTATTGTTGGGTCCACCACCATTCCTGCCGCAACTGCCGCGGCTCCTGCTACAACAGCCAGCCAGCCAGCCAGCCAGCCACATGGGCACATCAGGGCTGGAATGACTATTAAGACAGAGTTGCTGACGAGTTTTGTGTGTGCCTGGAGTGGGCAGTGTTGCCCTTGGCCACACAGGGACTGGTGGGGTGGCCAGCAGTGGCACTGAGAAGAGCTTCAGGTCGTATCCTCAAATTTAAAAGCACTGCCACCTTAAAAGATGCGAACTCCACCCCTGACATCTGTTTTGGAGCTCTGCTGAGAGCTGCCACCACCACCAACAACATGGGCTGGCAGGAATGAACCCTGGCCAAGGAAGAGGGGCATGCCCACTGAACATTGGGCAAAGTGGACCTTTCTGGAGGCAAGCCTGATTACCCTGTTCTTTACCATGTATCCTTCAAGGGAATGCAAATATCTAAGTCAGATGCAGGCAAACCTATATGTTGCATTTGGACAACATTGAGGGCTATTTTGAAAGGGCATGGGGTGATCAGTTTATTGATGGATATATGATGGTGGGCATTGCATGGCTGAAATGGCCGGGTGGGCCTAATTAGATCCATGGGCTGGAGATTCCCCCACTGCTCCTATAGGCAGTTTCCTGCTCTTCCTAATTCACATACAATATCTATCACTCTCTGGCAATCTTGCCCCTGAACTTTTCAGTATGGCTTCTTGGAGAGTGTCTGTGCTATGACATCCTCAGCTGGCCATCACAAATCACCAACAAAATGTGGAATCTGTGGGTTTTCAGAGCTAAAACCACTAACAATCTCAGGAAAGAACTGCGGGTGATATAGCATGTTGGTGGAAAACAAACTGATGATTATTCTGATAATTTAAAAAATAATAATACATGGAAAACACCCTCAGTATTGCTTTGCCTAACTCATGCTACATTTTAAAATGCATGAAGTACCATTTCTCTAGGGACTAACATCTGTCATTTGCTTTTGATCATTAACGCAGTCTTAAAACAAGTCACACATTTCAATGTCAAAGAAGTCGTTGTGATATCAAGTCATATTTTGAGTGGTTCTGGATTTTAAAATCTTTTTTGAAAAGCATTTCCTACCTAAATTCAGATAATGGGTGTCTGAAAGGCAGTTTCTTCTTCATCATGCACGGTGCTTTTGGGGGGGGGGCTGTCTTGTTCAGCTTGGATTTCACCCTTCCACCCAAGAGCTCAAGGTAGTCTACATCTTTGTCCTCGCTTTATTCTCACATCAGCCCTGTGAGGTAGGCTAGGCTGAGTTGGGATTTGAACCTAGAACTGAGTTCCAACCCTTCACTACCTGTTTGTTACTCAGTTTAGGCAGAAAGGCAGAGGGGTATGATTTTTAGATGAAATATACACCCTGCTTTCATAATGAATAAAATCTCCGGTCGCAGTCCTATACCCACTTAATTGAATTCAGTGGAACATAGGCCTGAGCAGATTTGTGTATGTTGCACTCTAACTGCAGCTTTCTTGCTTTTGCACTAATATTTCCAGAGGTGTTATAGAAAGCCAAGTTTTATAGAAAGGTGGGATTAAACCAGTGGGGGAAAAATACACAAGAGCACAGGTATATGCAAACATCCATGTTCCCGAATCTTATTACTACCTTGTGATCATCATGTTTGATGTGAATCTCAATGCGTGTGGCAGATGGGGGGTGAGGGATGGATTGCCAGCCTTGACATTTTAGAGGAAGGGGCTTTGGGGTCAGTGGCAGAGAACATTCTTTGCATGCAGTCCTTTGAATCCTAGATTCTCTCCCTGGAATCTCCAGGTAGGGCTGGGAAAGAACTCCTGGCTGAAAACTTAGGGCTTATCCATTCCACACCGTCGCTTGGCCCACTGCTTCCCCCCTGGAAATAGTGCTGAATCAGAACAAAAGGCAGTCGGGTTTTCCGTGAATTGCTGTTGGTTTTGATTTAGCGCTAAGGAGCAGATTTTCCTGGGGAAAACAGCAGGGCAAAGGTAAAACTGCTCAGACCCATGCGGAGAAAGCACGGGACAAGGGGGAAACCATTTGGACCTGGACACGGAACAAGCAGAAGTATGGGTGAGTCCTTAGAGAGCTTCTGCTGTTGTCAACAACGCTAAGCCAGATGGACCAATGGGCCGATTCAGCTTCCTGCACTCCTATCGAAATCCATTAATGTAGCACATACATGAATCAGAATCAGACTTTATTCACATAGCCAACAGGCCATAGCAACTAAAATACAGAAAAAACAGATAAAAACATTGGAAAACGACCAGTCAGGAACAGAAGTATATAGATGTACTGATAGATCATATCAATCCCTGTTCCATGACGAGGAAGCCCAGAACAATAGGATAAGTCCAAATATAGAAAATTTACCACAATGGCCACCAGTCTCTGTAGAGGAGGTCGCAGACTTAATCGCACAACTTAAAAACAATAAAGCCCCTGGCATAGATTACATTCCGCCAGAATTGTTGAAGAACAACATCGGCTGGTGGGCTCCCCTACTGGTGGCGATATTCTCATATATTGACTCAACAGGCTTCTTTCCCGATTGCTGGGCTGAGGCGATAATTATTCCAATCTATAAGAAGGGCTCTACGTCCGACCCGGCGAACTATAGACCCATCAGCCTGCTTCCCATACCCAGCAAATTATACGCCAAACATCTTGAAATCAAATTAACTAGCTGGATGGAGTCTGAGGCCATACTGGCTGAGGAGCAAGCAGGATTCAGACAACACAGATTGACTACAGATCACTGTTTTACCTTAGCACACCTCACATACATGAATGGGAACGGCCTCCCTGCTCCTTGCATTCGTGTCTACACCTATATTGTGTGAATAGGGCTGTTGTCATTACTTCAAGTAGAAACATCTTAAGGCCAGGGACCAATGGACACGTCATAGGGAGAATAGGTTGGGAGTGGGGTTTAGCTCTCTACTTTTCCTGCATGAAATGAATTTCCAACTTTTGATTTAACTATGAGGCATGATGGCACTGTGTCTTCAAAACATAGTTAAGGATCCTGGTTGATTAATATTGGTGCCGGTGCTTCTCTTAGCCACAGCCAAGGAAGGAGAAGGTAATTTACTTTTGGGAGGGACTGCACACTTGGGAAACTTACGCAGTGGCACTTAAATCTTTAAACTCAAGGTCTCCTGTAAGAGAAACCAATAATCTTTCTGGCTAGTATATAAATAGTGGACTACATAAGAGCATTTATAAGCAAGCTTATTGGTTTCATGGAAATCAAAAATCAAAATTCTGGAACATTGTCTCATTGTCACCAAAAGAAATCATGGGAATTACACTGATTTAGGCAAATAGCAATTGACTGCTGGATCTAGTAACTAAATAAAAGTTGATTTATGAGGTACAGTCTCCACTGGGCATTGGCAGAGGTGGTCATGATTTTGGCCACTTGTGGTAGTTTTGGGTACATTTCTTCTGTTGTGACGTGTAGCAATGGTTGGGAAGAGAAGGAAGCAGGGATTAGGGGATCTTCGTAGAGAGTGGATGGGAAAGTGGGATGGGAAATAGACTTGCAAAGTAGGATTGGGGGTAGGGATGTCAGAGAATCCCAACGAAAACAGAAGCAGGTGAGGAAATTGCTGACGTTTGCTTATTCATCCCATTTCTGGAACAGAATTTACTGCTGCTGCTGCTTTCAGTGTGCACTCAATAAGTAATTGATTATGTTCCTCCCCAACCATTTGCATTGTGTTTTCTTTGCATTGAGATGACTGGTATGAAATAATGTAATGACAATGTAATAATAATAATAATAATAATAATAATAATAATAATAATAATTTTTCTTCTTTATATCCCACCCATCTGGCTGGGTTTCCCCAGCCACTCTGGGCGGCTTACAGCATATATAGAAACATAATAAAACATTAAACATTACAAACTTCCCAATACAGGGCTGCCTTCAGATGTCTTCTAAAAGTTGTATGGTTCTTTATCTCCTTGACATCTGAAGGGAGGGTATTCCACAGGGTGGGCACCATTACCGAAAAGGCCCTCTGCCTGGTTCCCTGTAACTTCGTTTCTTGCAGTGAGGGAACCAGCAGACAACTCTCGGAGGAGGACCTCAGTGTCCTGGCTGAATGATGGGGGTAGAGATGCTCCTTCAGGTATACTGGGCCGAGGCCATTTAGGGCTTTAAAGGTCAGCACCAACACTTTAACTTGTGCTTGGAAACACACTGGGAGCCAATGAAGATCCTTTAGGACCAGTGTTATATGCTCCTGGCAGCCACCCCCAGTCACCAGTCTAGCTGCCACATTCTGGATCAGTTGTAGTTTCTGAGTCACCTTCAAAGGTAGCCCCACGTAGAGCGCATTGCAGTAGTCCAAGCAGGAGATAACTAGAGCATGCACCACTCTGCAGGCAGGTAGGGTCTCAGCCTACGTACCAGGTAGAGCTGGTAGACAGCTGCCCTGGACACAGAAATTGTTTACATAAATTATGTGATTTTGGCACAACAGACCCACATAATAAGTGGGTGTGGTGTGGTATGTTTTTTTGTTAGTTTTTTTGCAGAAGATGAACTGCAGATGAATGGAAACACTTCTGTATGTGACAAATACAAAGTGGAACAGGAAAAAATGCCTTTTTTACATTCCTAATGGGAAATCTGTGGCCCTCCCAGATGTTGTTGGACTCCAGCTCCCAACACCCCTTACCACTCACCATGCTGATGAGAATTGGGGCTGATGAGAGTTGGAGTCCAAGAATATCTGGTTCTGTCTGCTGGTGTTAAGAAATAAAAAGTCCCCTGTTTTGGTTATTGGAATCACTCCCCGCAATTTCCCCACAAGCTTAAAGCTTGTTAGAGTGGGGTACAAATGGGATCAAGTTAGCGCTGGGCAAAATAAGGGCAAATGTGCAGTGAACAGTCAATAGAAGAGCAAAGCAAAGGGATGAAGCATAGCCAAGGTGTCTAAATAAAAAAGGACTGTTGATAAGTCTGCTGGTGACCTTCTCCTGGTGCTTCTTACAGAGGCTATTGGGAAACAGAAGCCCAAAGGAGCCATGAAGTTCACGTAATCTCAGGTGGGCTTGTATTCCCTAGTAAGTAGGAGGTGAGAATCAATTCCTAGCAGTTATTTTGCAAAATTGCTTAGGTTGTTTTTTAGTGGGTTTTTTTTATATAAGTTTACCTTACAATGCTAGAAACTTCCTGGTATGTCCCCCCCTTTTAATTCACAATATTCTAACTGATACACCAGATACCACACTGGAAGGCAAGCAGTGCTTTGTGCTGTGTGATTGTGGCCATATGATTTGATTCAAACCCTAAGGAAGGCATTCAAATCAAGTTACAGATTTACAATGGAACTGAAGGACGCTTAAGTTTTAAGATTCTTTAATAATATTCAGAATGACTTTGCACACCATATATGGGCAGCTTGTTGTGTGGCTCATTCTGACTTGTACCTTTTAGTCACATTGTGTTGCTCCAAATTCCAGTAAAATTCTCTAAGGGGATGCTTATCACACCAAACAAGAGAGGGAAAAACTCAGAGAGAGAGCACCACATTTAGCTTTAATCGTGGAAGCTGATAATCTGTGAGATTCATTCTGTGGGGTGGCCCCGCTAAGCTTCTTGATAGAATAATTAAACTTTCTTTACAAACAGAAATAATCCTCCATGTACATTCTGCGCTATACAGTAAAGGTCTTGAAAGGGATAAAATTGTGTGTTAAGGGAACCTTGATGAAAGCTCCAAGGAAAATAAAGGCTGAATTAAAACCGAAGGCTTCATGAGGCAGTGTAACAAAAAGATTTCAGATGTGTAGGAATATAGGCAAGCATTGAGCTGTCTGAAGTCAATGGAAAAACTGACGGTTTAATTCCTTCATCGTAGAGTAGTGAGAAGGTAGGTCCCTGGGCACCGGTGGCTGTTGCCCATTGGGACTCATAGGAAAGACGCAGGACCGGCCTGCTCATGAGGCAAGGTGAAGCAACCACCTTGGAGAAGCAGCACTATCAGTTTCTGGTGAGATCTCGCTGGAAACAGAAGTAAAGAAGGCTTCAGTGGGGTGGGGTGCCATGGCGGCATGTTCCTGTTTTGCCTCAGGCAGCAAAACGGGATGCGCTGTCTCTGGGCAGAAGGAAGGGAAACCAACAGTAGGTGGAGTCAGAGACACGCAATGATTGGTTGTAAGAAGGTTGGAAGTAAGAAGGCAGCCCAAATGGACCATCCTCCACTGGTCAGAGAATGGGTCTACACAGAACGAGGTGGTAGAATGCTGAGGTGGTGGAGTGGGTTGTACCACTTCAAATTACAAGTGGGGGAATGCTGCCTTTGAATGCTCCTTCACGTTGACAAAGTAGTACTGTGCTGAAATTTGTCCTCCAAGTTTCTCAAAGCTTTTCTTCCCCTATGAAAGAGGCTACTTGTCTAGAGCTCCAGGGTACCGTAGGGATTTTTTTAAAAATGGTGGCTTCCCACATTCAGCTACCTTTCATGGAGGGGTAGGCAGGACACATGCTAGTGTTTGTGGGCTGCAGCTGCCCACGGGTCCCTGTGTTGACAGACACCAGGCCATATTGCCAGGTCAGTGGTTTGGGGTGGAGGCCCTTGGTACTGTTGCTATCTTGAGAGATGAAGCAGGCTTGAGACAACAAGCCTTCTTTATCTGGGCAAGGGAAGCTGAGGGCATCTCAGCCACTAGTCTTTGCTGGTTGTTTTGGTTAACAGCACCTTTTGTTTTTAAGATTTATTATTAAGATTTCCCCATAATACAGTAAAATTGCAGCTACAGAAGATACAAATCGAATACTTAAAATACAGTGTCCTCTCTTAAAAGTAATTCTTGGACCCTGCCACTCACAGCCTCTCACCCTGGGAGACCAGCATTTCTCTGTCTCCTACCCAGGGTCCTCCGTCAACCCTATATCTCCTCCCCCATGTGTATGTAATCTCTGGACCCTAATAAAGGCCCCAGACATAGGACCCCAAAGTCTTTATTTCAGTTAACAGGTTTTTTAAAAAAATGGAACTTCCCTCAGTACAGAGCCCAATTTCTGCTACTGAATCTTGCCATAGCCGTTGACTGGCTTTCATTCTGCTTTCTCCTCTGATTCTCTCCCTACACAGTCCTCAAAATATTGTTTGTTTCATGTAAACAAATCAGAGGTTATCCCCAGATGGGCTTGCAAGGAAGTCAAGAGGGGAGCTTTTGATTTCGCTAGCCGTTATCTGAGCCCACTTTGTGTAGACTACCACTTGGAAAACCATAGTTGGATCTAGTGTAGCTTCCCTAAAATAACAATTGCTGCTGTTTCTAATATTTGTCCAGATAATATATTTGGTGATTAACTGAAGTGTTTCCATCAGACTTCTGTTTATTTTGCAGCTTCCAGTGTAATTGTTATGCTGATTTTATGATATTCATTGTTGAACATGAAAATGATTTCAAACACAGGGTGGTTGTTTTGCTTCAGCCTCAGTAGGAATAAAGAGGCTTGCAGTTTTGTGAACTGGAATGGTGCATTTTGGGGTTTGGCATTTTCTAGAATAGTTCCAAGTTGTCTTTGGGTGCAAGTATGGGTAAAGATTTTGAAATCAAAATGTATACTATGATATATGCTCTTGAGCTGACCAGCCTTGATTTGAACAGAGCTCTGATGACAGCCTTAGATGAATTGTGGAATTATATACTCTGGTTTTCTTCCCAAATGTAGTCTTCATCCATAGTATTTTAAGATTCAAAAAATAGTGTATGGAAAATAAAATGCTTATTCTGCTATGGGTGGCATTCAACTCAGGTTTACTCAAAGGAGACCCATGGAAATTCATGAACATGACTAAGTTATGTCCATTAATTACAGTGGGCCTACTCTTTAAATAAAAGTTTGGTTGACGGTCAACCTGTGAAAGTTGCATAACCACTGAACATTACTGCCACTAACCCTTTTAGGCAGCACTGCAGGCAAATACGTATGCTTTGTTGTGTGGCCAAGAGGATTTTCACCCTTATTTGTTTGGATCTAGGTTATGAGTTTTCTCCTGGGTTAGAGCCAGAAGGTATATTGCTGAGAACTGGCATTGGGTTTAGGGGTTTTTTTGCATACAAAACTGGCTGTGCCCAAGGTCTTTGTGTTAATGCTAATTAGGCAGGTAAAAAGCAGAATATTTCATTTGATCCAGTGTGTGAACATTAACATCCCACCACCCTGAAATTGCTAGCAGCTAAGTTGGAGTTCGTGGAGTTATTAAATATAATGAGGGCTCTCGCGCTTTGTAATGGAGCTCACTGGATGTTTACAAAGAAAAAGCTTATGTCTTGCATTCTGCGTTGGGGATATATATATATATATATTCATTTTTATTACATTTGCTGACTTCGGTATCTAGGTCAGTCTATGAGAGAGGGATTTTTTTTTATTTATTTTTTTTGCAGGTTCCCCAAGATCACTAGCAAGGATACAGGAAGACTGAATGTAGTTTTGTCCTTCTCTCTTTCTAACCTTTGACATTCTTACCACCCCCTCCCAGGTCAATTTAATAGGAAGGAACAGTAGGAAGAAACACGAACTTTGTTGTAGGTTAAAGGTAGTCTGCATCTGGGTCCCTTCAAACTTCATGAATTGTTCATGTTGTTAATGTAATAATAATAATAATAATAATAATAATAATAATAATAATAATTTATCATTTGTACCCCGCCCATCCGGCTGGGTTTCCCCAGCCACTCTGGGCGACTTCCAACAAAGATTAAAATACATTAAAATGTCACACATTAAAAACTTTCCCTAAACAGCGCTGCCTTCAGATGTTTTCTAAATGTCAGATAGTTATTTATTTCCTTGACCTCTGCTGGGAGGGCGTTCCACAGGGCGGGCACCACTACCAAGAAGGCCCTCTGCCTGGTTCCCTGTAGCTTTGCTTCTTGCAGTGAGGAAACCGCCAGAAGGCCCTCAGCGCTGGACCTCAGTGTCATAGTAGTGCTATAGATGTATGTGGAGCTTTACAGAGTAACTGTCTGAGGTGCAAAATATGGGAGACAACAGAGGAGTGCAGAGGAAAAGGGGGATAAGAGCAACAGGGGAAGAATATGCATTCATTTATTTTGGGTAGCGAGGAGGCTGCAGGTCTCCAGATGTTGCTGTACTCCAGATCCCAGGCAGCATGATCAGTGGTCATGGATAATGGGAGTTGTAGTTCAGCAATATATGCTGGACTGCCGTCTCATTCACAAAATTAATAGTGCTTTTGCTGGTGATGTTGGCAGGTAGGACAGTCAAGGAAGGGTTTAGCAGCAGCAGAGATAGTTGACAGGTCCCCTTCCCAAGTTACTCCAGGTGTGAAGGAGAATCAAAAGGTGGCATGAGCAGGGGGTGGAGGAGATGTCATTTTGAGCCTCTTGTGTCCCAAGGAAATACCAGGTCAGCCAGAACTGGACAGAACTCAGTTCCGGCACCTCTCGGGCGGGTGCCATTGCCATTCTAAGAGAACAAGGGAAGCATTCTTGTTGAGTTCCAGAACCTCTTTTTCTAGAAAAAATAGCACTAGGCAACACTATTCACAAATTAAAAAGTTATCTCCGGCTCGCGCTGTATTATCACATGAAAGTCTTCCAAGTGTATTGACGTTTCCCCCCTTTAAAACTGCAAACTATCTTCTGCAAAAAATGATGTTCCCACCCCCCCCCCACCATTTCACTGGCTTTTCTATTCTGCTTTTCCTCCTCCCCCAACTCTCTTTTAAAGTTTTCTTTGTAAAACTACAAGCTGAGGGTCAACACTACCTCTCTTTTTTCTCTCTCAACAGGAGCAGAAAATTTTCTCTCTCAAGACTTTCTAGTGCTAGAAGAGGCCCTGAGGCAGGACAAGCAAAAAACGGTAGGAAATACAGACCTTTTCTTCAAAAATGTGTGATACCTCATGGGAGACGCAAATAGTTCACAACAGATATTTACTAGGCCAAAGTGAAGCTTCAAAAGATCTTTGGCTTTGCCAACAAAGGCAAAAAGTAAAACACAAATAACTTGGAATCACACCTTTTTTTCTAATTCATGTGTCATCTCTTGGGCACCATTCACACATTTATTGGGTCACTATTACAATTTAAATGGTGGAGGAACGTGTTTGCCTCCCTCGCCTCAAATGCACAGTGCAGTGGATTATTGATGTAAAAGTTCATGCATGCAGCAGCTGCCCAAGACATCGCAATTCTTTGACCCTCTCTTTTGAGGGAATGGGGCAAATGGCTGGAGGACTCATGCCCTATTTTATATTAGGAGTCTGTATATGTATGTTGGGTAAACTTGCATTTCTATTCCTCATTAAAGATTTGTCCAGCCAGATAATCTAGCCCAGGGGTAGGCAACCTAAGGCCCGTGGGCCGGATGCGACCCAATCGCCTTCTCAATCCGGCCCACCAACGGTCCGGGAATCAGTGTGTTTTTACATGAGTAGAATGTGTCCTTTTATTTAAAATGCATCTCTGGGTTATTTGTGGGGCATAGGAATTCGTTCATTCCCCCCTCCCCCCCAAAAAAACTATTGTCCGGCCCACCACATGGTCTGAGGGACAGTGGGCCAGACCACGGTTGAAAAGGTTGCTGACCCCTGATCTAGCCTATGTCTGTCCATATACCATGGTGTGCCAGATAAAGTCTTTGACGTTGCGTTGAATCCATGTTACGTTAGTATGTGAGAGGTGCTAAGGATGAAAGGAGAGCTGGTTGCATTCTGAGCTACTTCTACGTCAGGGCTTCTGTGTTTGATACTTTATTCTGTAAACTTGAACTGTACTCACATAGTAAAACCTTGTGAAGTGAATGTGTAAGAGCAGGATCTTGGTGGATCGTCCCCAGCCTTATGTGTATCCAATTGAATAGATGGATGCACAGAGTTTCTGACTTTCTTATTCGCTTGGGCATTGTTGCTGATTAATTTAGAAGTTGTGTCTGTGTGTATTTAATTTTTGTAAGTCACCCTGAAAATAGTGTTTTTTTTAATGAACATAGATTAAATAACTATCTCATTTTGTTCCCCACTGATTAGACTTTTTGTGGGTAGGCGATTTGCTCCAGATTAGTAAACGGAAGAGGAACCTGCCAGTGCCCATGTAAACATTGCTTCTGCTCCCAAATTAAGCCTGCTCTTCCTTCTCCTCCACATTTCACATTCTTTTCAAGGAAATGGCTGCTTCTCCTTGCCATATTTCCAGCAGAGAAAATCAGAGTCATGGGCTGCAGTGACAGCCCTATTGTGTTTTAAAGATGATTAAGAAGGCAGCACTTCTGAGACTAGATTTATTTATATTACCTAACGAAAGATTCACAGTCCCATATATATTTCAGAATTGGACTTTCCTCGAAGCCCCATCAGTAACTGGCTGATGAATTGCATCATTTGAGGCCTGACGGAAGAACGGCTGGGTGATACTTCAAGAGGACTGAAGACATTATAAAAACCCTTGTAATAGACTTAATGTTTTGTACCAACAAACTGCACCAAGGCTGCACATTCCCAAGCAGGCAAATGCTTTGTGGCACAGTTTTCACATGCACCTGAAGGACAAAGGCAAGGACACATTTTAGGACTCAAATGGACTGTGCCCTCTTCATTTAACCCTTGCAAACACATGATTTAATAGGCTTTCTAATGGGCACGTTTAGGTACTTGACCTAACCGGTGACTGAGCAGTAGTAATTTGATTTGATTTATTATATTTCTGTGCCACTTTTCATTCAGATGAATCGCAAAGCGGCTTATAAACAGTAAATAACAATGACATAACAGAACATCACAAATACAGCACAAATCATATAGAACAATTATGTAATAATTATATAATAATACTGAGGGCAACTTGGTGCCAGAAAGCCATGTTGCTGTAGTCCTTACAAGAGGACTGGCTTCTGAGTGTGTGATGCTATGTTTTTGAACACAGCCTGAATATAGATGTCTGTCGTTGGGTCTGTACTATGGGCCAGCTTGGATGAATAATGTAGTAAGGAATGAAAGCAAGAGCACACCTTACGCTTCCTCGCAAGCCAGCACACCTCTCCCATTTCTGATCCCACCATGCAGGAATGTAACATTTTAATGGTGCCCACAGACAGGCAGTCCAATGCACTGTAGGCCCATTTCACGTGGTTGATCTCTCCAATAATGCATTTTATACTAAGCCAACTAATGTTGGGTCATGCACGCCCCATCTTAAGTCTCTCTTATGCCTGAACTGCCAATGGCGTTGGAAGTTGGGCAGGCTGGTGGTGAGAGAGAGTAAGACATATGTTTGCTCCTCAACAGGGAAGCAGTAACAGAAAGCATTGTCTAATTTGACTCTATAAAGTTGTGTTAGCTATTGCATCTGACAGCTCCGTTGTCTCATGTCATGCTGGGCACTCCAGCAGCTGGCAGAGGAATGTGACAACCTCTAAGAACGGAGCAGAATGATTCTGGATCTGTCAAATATTGGGCAACAGTATCCTGCTGTACATAGCTCTTGGCCTGCCAGGCTCAGATTCGAAAAGGACTCAAGTTTTTATGTGGGCAGAGTCCAGTTGGACAGTTGGTTGTGAGTCACCTGACTGTGACTCAGCAGATCTTTGGACAGAACCATTCTTAGGTCTGGATTTGAGGGTTTGTGCAGTAGATTTCTGCTCTGGTGATTGGCTTTGCTTGTTACTACACTGAACAAACTGACTGATAAAGCTCCATACTAAGATTCAACCTTGCATCCCCTCCCCGCATTAAGTGTCTCATCCTCGTGGTTGCGAAGATGCATTTTAAAACATCATGGAGGAACTGTTGCAGGGAAATAGGGTAATAAGCAAAAAAACAAAAACAAACCAATCCTAACTCATTATAACTTTTCACTCTCATGATGTTTAGGTTTGTAAATCAATATTCCCCCCCCCCCCCAAAGCTGAGTGATCTTAGGTTTTTATTGATTTTGCTTAACAATCTTACATAAAATGGAAATTAAATGAAAGTTAGTAATAAAGGAGAATGACATATACATGACTCTTAGCATATATATATATATATATATATATATATATATATATATATATATACTGCACCCTAATCAGTATGCTATAGAATACCAATCATCCTACAAGAAGAAATTAGCTGGCACAAAAATATCTTAGGAGGAGGATGACACATTCATACTCAACATGTCATAAATGAGATAAAACTAGGAGGGGAAAGCAGAAGTTTTTGTTGAAACATTCCAGTCACCCAGAAGCTGACTAGGGAGCAATTTCAGGCAATATGTCCAGCAACCTGAGCTGAGGAGACACCATGTTGATATATATGAAACACGAAGCTGATTTATGATGGAATTCCCTTTTGGGGGGGGGGCGTTTTTTTGGCATGGCACTAAAGAAACTGGGCTGGATCCAGACCAACCTGGTCACTCTTAATTCTCCCTGAAATTAATAGGGCTTGGTTAGTCATAACAAAGTTCTCAAAAAAGTTCTCAACAAAGTTGATTACAATAGGACCTAACTTGGACTGGAATCTAATCCAATGGCCATCACTTTGTGGTGATACTTCACCATGGTTATCCTCTGAGCATCCCCCCCCCCCCCCGTGTAAAGAACCTCAAGCCTTTAGCTAGTGTGTAGCATAGTCTCCAACCTCCATTGGCCACAACATAAATGGAGAATTTGTTGTCAGGCTGAAGTTCCCTTCATCCTTGACCACTGAGCATGTTGGCTAGGGATGGTGGGAACTGACTTTTGGAGGACCACATGTTCCCCATTCTTGCTATAAGATTTCCAGTACTTATTAATGGAGAGTTTGACCAATGTAAAGAGAAAAAAAATGTGCACTGCATGTATTAAGTTTCACTGATCACAGCAGAGCTTTGAAATAAGTGTGCATGGGACTGAAGTCTTAGGGTGCTAGTCACTGACCTTTCCTGAAAGATGAAACTGAGGTAAGGGGCTTCAACAAATATGGTGGGGTCAGCACTGAAGTTTCAGAATAATATAGTGAAAGTAGCTGTCGTTATTTATATACCACCTGTTCGTGATAGTCTATCTTGAAATTGTTTGAAGAACACAGTGGCACAATATTCCTAAGCCAAGAAAGCAGAAATATTGAAAGGTTTTTTTTCTGATAGAAAGGAGCACTTTTGATGCAATGGGTTTATGCATATCATGAAATTATTGCCTGGGAGCTTTCCTTCCCTTTATAAGAGGCAGAAATAACTTTTTTGATTGTGCCTTTGGGCACAGATGCTTTAGAATCCTATTTGCCAAATTGATTCCTGAGCAATTTGCTTTGGGTGAAGAAGTGTGTGTGTGTGTGTGTGTGTGTGTGTGTGTGTGTGTGTGTGTGTTAGATTTCATATGAAGGATCTGGCTGAAGTACACTGCTAGACAGGATTGTGGGGGAAAACTATTATTCTTTTCTGAAACTACTGCCTTCTCTTATGAAAACAACTAAATATTAAATCGAACATATCTATGATTCATTCCCAAACTTCTTCATTTGTCTTCTGCAAAGTAAACATTAATTGCTGTGTGATGCTGTTCACCTTGTGAATGTTTAAGGGAAATACTCCCACTTGCAAACAAGCCACAAAGCCTGTTGCCTATAAGAATGAAAGATTAAGAGCCTGTTCTGTTCTGCAATAAAATACTCTGTTGTCAAGATTGAGATTTCCCTGTGGGGGGAAATAGTCAGTGTTGCAAGGAAGCTCCTTTGAAGTGTTCAGTTTAAAAAAAAAAAAAAGGTGCTATTTTGTGATGGTGTAAAAAGCTTTTCACCTGAGGACAAAATTATCTTGAATCTCTATTGTGTTAGCCAATAAAGCCATACAGCTGAGAATATCAAAGCTGAGGTTTGATGCGTCTGCTTTTCTTGCCAGCTAGTGTAATCACAGCCAACTGGGTTTGCAGCAGAACGTGTGATTGGGTCCAATACTTTTAATTTGTTCCAGGGCTGCCATATTTTTCATCAAGCCAGGAGTGTGGTGATGCTGGAGTCAACTGCATGATTGATCACCTTCATCCAGGGGTGCCCTCCAGATGTTGCTGGACTACTCCTGCTTGACCATTAGCCATTCTGGCTGGGGCTAATGACCACCCTGATATATCCATTCTGCAAGGTTGTTGTCAGATATGAAGTCAAACGTCACAATGTGTTAGGGGAAATAATATTCCGAATCAGGCCTATCTGATCACCATATTAAATGTATGGGTAGTAATAGTTCAGGGTGTGTAGGGCAAATAATAGTTCAGGACAGTGTGTAGGACAAATTTAGACACGTGACAACTTTTTTCAAGGTCTTTAAGATTTTTTTAAAAAAATATGTCAGGGAACATAGGACGCGGGTGGCGCTGTGGGTTAAACCACAGAGCCTAGGGTTTGCCGATCAGAAGGTTGGCGGTTCGAATCCCCGTGACGGGGTGAGCTCCCGTTGTTCGGTCCCTGCTCCTGCCAACCTAGCAGTACGAAAGCACGTCAAAGTGCAAGTAGATAAATAGGTACCACTCCGGCGGGAAGGTAAACGGCGTTTCTGTGCACTGCTCTGGTTCTCCAGAAGCAGCTTAGTTATTCTGGCCACATGACCTGGAAGCTGTCTGTGGACAAACGCCGGCTCCCTCGGCCAGTAAAGCGAGATGAGCGGCGCAACCCCCAGAGTCGTCCGTGACTGGACCTAATGGTCAGGGGTCCCTTTACCTATGTACATTGCTTGGACTTGGTATTATTTGAATTACAGGAAATACTACTGAAACTGGCCCTTGAGTTTATCAGTTTTCTACCATTTCCTGTTTAAATTATTGTTTGGTCTAAAAACCAAACATTGAGGATTCCTTTTCCGAACCCCCCACCCCCCCAAAATGCCTATGGACATTGGAAAGACCTATGGCTACTGTCCCTGAGTTACTTAATCTGTGCACAAATCTGGTATTTGTATTTGTTCATGTGCACAGGTATCCAATGACGGAATAGATATGAAAAAGGTATTAGGTGAATTTTGCATTCTAACAATCAGCTACATATTCACATTTCAAGTCGCATAGCACCTTGTTAAAATCTAATTTATATCACTTTTGTAGTATATTTATTCCATGACATTGGTAGTTTGTGAGGATTACAGACATTTGAAAATGAATCACAATCTACTAATGTTTACAAAACACAATTTTATACTGGTATCAGTACAAAATGCCATTTCTCAGAGTATGGTTTGGATACGGCCGAATTTCTGTATCTATGACTATTTCTCAATCAGTGGTATCAGACATAGTATAAATATAGAATAACTTCACTGGCTTTTTACAGTATAGTGACACAAGTAGCCATCCTAAATTATGTTATACATATTAAACTTCCGTATGCAGCCTTCTCTATGGCACTAAAAGTGTTGCAGAGGTGTACTGAACTCCCCCCCCACTCCCCAAGCCAATATGTCTTATTTGGCTGATCAATGTAGGTGTTAAATGTAAATTACTCTAACATTAGACTTTCAGCAGTTGTAAGCAATAAGGTGAGAAGATACTTTGTTTTGGTAGTCTCAAGTTTACAGCAAGGCACAACTATGAAAACAAATTAAGGAAGGTAATATGTAGAATTGAGTGTCTGGTGTTAATAATTCTAATAATGCAATCTCAAGATGCCGCATATGTTTGATATTCTAGGCAGGTGTTCTAAAGAATACGTTGAGAATGGGTGTTTTCAGAATTTTAAAATATTGTGTTAATTCAGAATGCTGACTTCTATGCTGTCTTTTTTTTTTTGCATAATTGTGGGAATTAAAATTAATAACAGTGTTCTGAGCTCTGGCAGTGCAAACTGAGGCCTTCCAGACTACATGCTGATGAAATGTACCTCGGGGTACACTGAACAGAAGGGACTGGGGAAATAAGAAATGTGCCTTATGTCAGAGAGGATACACAGTCATAACCTTTGTAGGCACTGCAACTTTCCCAGAGGGAAAGGTAATTGACCCAGATGACTTCCTAGGACAGTGATGGCTAACCTTGACACTCCAGATGTTTTGGAACTACAACTCCCATCATCCCTAGCTAACAGGATCAGTGGTCAGGGATGATGGGAGTTGTAGTCCCAAAGCATCTGGAGTGTCAAGGTTAGCCATCACTGTCCTAGGAAGCACTTCTGTTGTCAGAAGATTGCTGCTGGACAGTCTTTTAACAGCCACGGGCAGGTGTTGGAAAAACCGTGATGCTTGCCTAATGTCCACCTGTAGTGTATTGCTATGGAAATGGCATCTGCTCTACAATTGCAGGTACCTTTTGGACAGTGCCTGTGACATCACTGTGAATCGCATTGCAAACTGAATGTCCCACCTACATTCATCATTTGCAATGCCCTCCTTTTAAAGGTGTGATTCCCATTTTACCCAATTCTAAAACATGGATTTTTTTTTAACCCAATGTCTCTCAAATAGCCTTTTCTAGTAGTGATCTATATTATCCTGACCCTTTCTATTATGTGACAATACAGCTTTTGAGTACAGATTCACCATAAAAGTTGAGCACTGAGAATCAGTATCCCCATAGGAAAAGGAGTTTGCGTGGAAATGCATTGAATAATGCTTATTTTATTGGATTTGAGAATAAAACCAATTACTTTCTAACTTTTGGGGCCACAATGAAAACTAAGTGGTATATGTTTATTTTTGATTCAGATTGGCCATGGCCAATGGCTAGCGCAATAAAGTTATTTGGATTGGAAGTGTTAGATGCAGTGGAGAAGAGCCATTCTCTCTCTCTCTCTGTCTCTCTCTCTCTAAATTTTTAATTAAATTTTCTAAATTACATTTCAAAATATTCATTTAAACATCCTTAAATCAAAGACTTCCCTTCTTCTCTTTCGGTGGTTGATTTTGCATACCATACATCCCTGCATATTTTACATGAACGAAACCATTCAATAATCCAGTTACACCCATCAAAACTTATTTACACTGTTGAATTTAGCTTAGTGCTACCAGCGTTTTTAAATGAACACAATTTTTACCCATATATTCAGTAAACATTTTCCAGTCTTCTTTAAACGTGCATTCTTCTTGTTCTCTTATTCTATATATTAAGTATGCAAGCTGTGCATATGCCATCAGTTTAAGTTGCCATTCTTATTTGGTTGGGACCTTGCTTGTTTTCCATTTTTGGGCTAACAAGACATGGGTTGCGGTAGGGGCGTACATAGTCTTTTTTGACACCTGGGAATTACCCTCTGAATTAGCAAGAGCCATTTTCAAATCTTAGCAGATGCTAGAATATATTTTTGTTTTCAGTTCTTGATTACTTTGCTGTTTGTTCCCACTTACCCCACTTCAGACTTTCTCGACAGGTGAGCTTGCCATGTTAAACAATGGCCATAGGTTAATCATACATGGTATTCTACAGAAAACACGCAACCACCATACCGTATCTTATGTAATATCCCTTCTCTTCAGTTTGGTTACCCTAACTGAGTCACAAGATTCCATGCACGGCTCACCTGTGGCAGGGGCATGCATTATAAGCCGATATTCATGGGTGGGGACAGGGGCTGATCTACTATGAAACTAATGAATTTTAAGCTTCAGGGCGCATAATCCTGGAGGGGCCCCAGAGGCAAATTTATTTCACATTGCTTAAAATATTTGCGTCTATTAGACCCAATTTGAGTGGCAAGACTCAAACTGATTAATTTTTCATATAGATTTCAACAGTTCCAAAGTATGACAGGCAGTAGCACAGATGTTGTAAATGTGTGGTGATCTGCTGTGGAGCAATCTCGTTGAAGAAGATAACAGTAGTTACCCAGATGTCATTGCTGGTTGCCAAGGGGCTCCCTTGACCGTTCAAGCTTCAGCCCCCCCCCCCAAATGTAGGTCCGCCACTGGGTGATGGGGACGGAGACTGCATCCAGTAGTGGGGGAACACAGGTGAAACAAGATGGCCCTTATCCCTAAGCCTTGTTCTTTGTAGTTGCAAGCGTGGTGTCAAGGTAATTGTGTATCTTCTGAGGGATGTGGCGAAACTCAGAGTTGCATCTCTACAAGTAGATATGGATTGGCTGTTTTTAACAATGCCATCACTGACTCCTGTGGCATAAACAGGAGGATAGACAGTGGAGACCAACACTTACTGTTGTTGTGATTACACATTTCAGAGAAATGTAAGACCATTTGAGCGGGGCTATTAATATCAGAAAGCAACCTCTGTGTGTCATGCTTTCTGGGTGGCAGAACATTCTTAACTCATCCCTCTGGTTTCTGTTTATGGGGTCTTCCCACAAATACCCCTCACACACTTGATGTCAGGGACTGGGCAGAGGAGGAGTGGTGGAGACCGCCTCTCCAGCCTGACCCTTCCAGAGAAGAAGAAGACAGTTCAGAATTACAACAGGGGTTTGAGGGAGATCACAGCTCAGAGGCAGATGAGGAGGAAAGCTGGTAAATAATGGGAGAGGAGGGAAAGGAGGAAGAAGAAGCACCGGGGGGGTGACAGTTGACAGACACAGAGTCTTTAGAAAGCATTCCAGACCCCCCTGTCCCAGAACCCGGCAAGCATTAAAAGTAGGAGAGCAAAGAGCTCAAAGGCAGAGGGCACTTTTCAGCACCCATAGTAATGACTCATGAGGAAGTGGGAGAGACAGAGGGGGTGGAGACTCACTCGGGACAATGCCATTATTCCAAGAGGCTGTATTCCCAAGCCTCTCTCTGTAAATATTGAAGAAAAAGCAGTTGGTAAGGACTTTCCCTTGTCTTATCCGTTCCTGGCAACCTGCCGTGGGGGTTGGTTCCTCTGCTGCCTGGCACTTGAGAGGGGTAAAGGGGAATTCACTTTTGTGCCGTAGTATATATCATATTGGTGACTCTTGCCAAGCAATACAAACTTTATGTTACCATGCATTTATTTTCCTTATACATTGTACCACTTAGTTATTCTAAGTTTTATACCAGTTCTTTTTGTATCGGTTTTATACCAGTGAAAAGCTTTACGTTTTCTCGATGGATTTCATTTTGCTGCTGTCCGCGCTGCTATCCATGTTAGTACCTGAACAACAAAACAAAAAGCCTCATCCCTTAAATAGTTTGCAGTCCCTTTTGGTTTTATAACATCTTCAGTATTGAAAAGTGTATCGTCTGCTCCTTCACCCGCGTCATTAATGGAAGATGTGGAACATTCTAGATGTTGCACTGACCCCTGTACAGTGTAGCTGGTTAAGTCTTTCCGGTCTGGCAAATGCATGGATTGTTTATATCTGTTACTCGTGAGTCTGCAATCCCCTTCTTTAAACTTAAATAGCATTCCAATTATGAAGTGGAATCCGCGGGAAGAAAAATTGGAGCAACAAGAGCAGCTGCAACAAACTGTAAGTTGTGGCATGTAATGAGAAACAGATGATTTATTTCTGTTCAGTAAGAAACTACTTTCAGAGGGGTTGTCTCATTATAAAAAAACAACAACAGACACCCTTCAGTTGGATACCTTAGTAAATTTTCTCCCGTGAATACTTCAGACTTTATTAACCTTAAGGGCTTGTAATTGGAATGAATGGCATCAATTGTATACAGTCATTTATATCTTCAATGCGAGGGATATGGCAGCATTGCACACAGTTGCATCAGGGATTCGATGTGTTACTGAAAGCCAGGTAAACGACAGAACAACAATAAAAGAAAATCAATAGTGTATGGGGCAAGGGAACATAATGTTTAATGCACAAAATGTGCAATGTCCCAGGAAGATCACCACTGAGATTAGGGCTACCAAGTCAGTTACAGCTTCCAGAAATGCATTTGTACAACAGACACTAACAGGTTGATTTTGGAATGCCATATGTGGTCTAGTATTCAAAGAGGAACAGAGGAAAATAAACAGAATAATAGATAATAATATTGCTTGGGCAACAGGAACGATTGGTTGCCTAAATGTGAAGAACTGTATGAGTGTTCCAAGCTTGTCGCATGTCATACTGTGCTCAAGAACATAATAGCAGCAATCCAGCCATGGCTTAGCACTTTGAAGTCCCATTGATTGAAATAGGAGAATTTAATTGTGTGCTTAACTCTCCTGCAGAAATCAATGGGACTCGAAGATGCTTTGGCTGGATTGTACCCAAAGTCTTTCAAGATGATCAGTTTCACTTCCTAATCAATCAGACTTTTAAAAGTCTCTCACAAGGACAACAGTCTTGAGATGGCTTGTTCTTCTAACTAGATCAGGTTCTGCAGCCCTTTAAAAATTGAGCTAAAGCATGTCTATGACAGGAGACTGAACAAGAAGCCTGTCTCTCCCCCCCCCCCAAAAAGTAAAAATTCTGCTACCCATCCGTAGTCCTTTGAGATAGCACGGACTGTAAATCTAAATAAATGTTAAAGCAGTGAAGGAAAACATCTGTAAAAAAGATTGAAAGGCTTTTGTAGAAGCCCCTGAGGTCTGACTGCATCTCACAGTTGATATATAAAAGTTTTCACTAGGTGCATTTGCTAAAAAGGCTCTGAGTAAAATATTTTCAAGGATGGAAAAGGCCTGGTGTCAGATGCTTCTATTTATTGTGTGATGCAGAAGCCACTGTAGGCAGGGTGCATTAAAAAAATGTGTTTGCATCATGAGACTCCTAGTGAGTCATAAGGTAAAGGTAAAGGGACCCCTGACCATTAGGTCTAGTTGCGGACGACTCTGGGGTTGCGGCGCTCATCTCGCTTTATTGGCTGAGGGAGCCGGCGTACAGCTTCCGGGTCATGTGGCCAGCATGACAAAGCCGCTTCTGGCGAACCAGAGCAGCGCACGGAAACGCCGTTTACCTTCCCGCTGCAGCGGTACCTATTTATCTACTTGCACTTTGACGATCTTTTGAACTGCTAGGTGGGCAGGAGCAGGGACCGAGCAACGGGAGCTCATGCCATCATGGGGATTCGAACCGCCAAGGATGAGGGGGTGATATTGAAGCCTGATTCTGTGGGTCTGCTTCAGTTGCCGTGGCTGGAAGCAATATTTTGATGGCTTCCCCTTCCTAGCTATAGGCATGGGTGGAAGGGAAATGGGAGCGGTTTGGCCCATTCCTCGAAGAGGAGAAGCAACCAGACCTGAATAGTTGACCTTGTATGACAGGAGAATCTATTTCGATGTGTTTTTGTCAAGGCGAATGAAACAGTGTTGTTCCATGTTCTCATAGTGCCCATTACGCCTTGTTTTGTGTACCTGAAAAGAAAAATTATGAAAACCATAAAGAAATAGAATGGGAATTTGGATTGTTACATTTAGATAAGATCATGTATCATGTATTGTTAGCCATTATATTCCCCCAAAGATGAATGAGCAGGGGGGGAAACTTCGCCGTACATACAAACACTTAAATAATTTAGCAGCCATAAAGGAGGCAATTGATACATTAAAATACATAAGAGCTAACCCATTTTTAATGCTTCAGTGAAGTAATCTGAAATAAAGATGTACAGAAGAAGAGAGCACATAAGCCTGCTGTTTACATTATGTGGATTATACATAAGGTCATAAAGAAACTGACAGGCGTTTTATGGCTTTATTGCTTTGTTGTGTAGATCATCGGGAATGTATAAGTGTAATTTCAATGGAGACAGAGGCTTTTGCTTGCACTTTTAAGATGGTTATTATTGAGAATCAATATGCCACGGTTCCAATGAGGGGTTGTTGGGGTTTTTTTAATACTTGAAAAAGAAAAAAGCAAAGCAAGGAATAAAGAAGAAAGTAGGGGCAAAGCAAACAACTCTGCCTCTTTGGCCTGGTGTGGACATACTCCTCAGCAAGGTAATGAGTGGGTTGCAGGATGAAGAGAATCCTCTCCAGTTTTAACAACCATCAAATTTTAGGTGAGTACAGGGCTTTTTCCCCCCAGCAGGAACTTCCCGGAACTCAGTTCCGGCCCCTCTCAGGTGGGCGCCATTGCCATTCTAAGAGAATGAGGGAAGCTTTCATGGTGAGTTCTGACCCTAGCTGTCAACCTTTCCCTTTTCTAGCGAGGAATCCTATTCGGAATAAGGGAATTTCCCGCAAAAAAAGGAAAAAGTTGACAGGTATGGTTCTGACACCTCTTTTTCTCCCCCCCCCAAAGAGGTACTCACTGGGTGAGTACCCTGTTTAAAGCTAACTAGTGTTCCTGATAGGAGCCAGGATCCCACCAATTCTGCCTCCAGTCCACATCTTGTATTGATCTTGAGGATCCCCAGACTCTCAAGAGCGGTTCTTTTGCGGGGAGTGATGCAAACTGAAGCACAGATTGTGGAAATAGGGGGGCGAGAACCTTCTACGTGAGTGGAACTCCACTAGCATTTCTCTGGATCCAGCCCATTGACTCCAGCACGGTGCTTAATTGTGGTAAAGGCTAGAATTTGCTCCCAAGAAGAAAAGGACAACAGGGGGAGGGAATGTGTGATCCTGTGTCCCATTCCCAGTGTCACAAACCTAGTCAGTGTGTAGTCCGTGTGACAACACCTAGCTGTTATGGGTTTTCATTTTCATTTTATTTTTATCGGGCATTACCAAAAATAAACACATGAAATTAAATGAAATGAATCTTCTCTGCTCTCAGGTGTACTGTACCAACAAACCATAAGGATTGCCTTTAAATTTTCAGAGTTGCTCATTCTACTTAGCGAGAGTGGCTGTTGAACGCAGGTCCTGCTTGTGGGCTGCTTGTGGGTTAGCCACTGTAAGAACAGGATGTTGGATCAGGTGAGTCACTGGTCTGATCCAGCAGGACTCTTATGTTCTAATGATGCCACATCCTATTTTTACGTCCTGGTGTCTTGTCAGACCGCGACACTATTCCAGTTTACAGTTTTACAAGAATAGCAATTCATCATTGTTGCCTTATACGTCTGTGACTTAAAATGTTGCCTTACGTGTTCCATTTTCTATATTCTCAAGCCACATTCATCAAGCACAGTGGGAAATAAAACTCGCTGGTTCTATATTGGTCTACCGCTGCAAAGCAATACAGTAGCTTGAAGTGCAGCTAGTGCAAATTTAGCATCTAATAATTGCCAGTCACTAGTAAGGTCAGGATGCCAATTGCTCAATATACCATAATTACTAACTTGTTCAAGACTATACACAACAGGTTACAAGGCAAGTTGTCCTTTGCTTAGCCAACTGATGCCTCATAGTGTCAGTCCATTTTTGCTAAGCTCCAAATCAAGCCTTGAAGTGAGATTGAATCTCTGCCCTGCAGTCTGCCTCTGGCATTATCACTCCTCTGTCCTTCTAGCCCTCTGCATTTCGTACAATATGACTTCACTTGCTCATGGACCATAATGCTTCCGATTTCACCAGCCGATCTATTTTTATGCTACACACACTATTTCTTGCTGCAGAGGTTGAACAGCAAGACCTTAAAGAGTGGAGAAACGATATAGGAATTTATTATTAATCTCTGTGCAATTAATACAATTTATGTGGGTGTTTGTTTTACATGTCTACGGGCATATGACACTGATGTACAATACCCCATGGCTTCTACAACCTCGTTTAATAAATAAATAAATTGACACCATTATTCCCTGTACCTTCTTTGGCTAAATGATTGCCTCTGACTCTGCACTGTCTGTGACATGTTCTATTTGCTTATCACAGAAGACTTTAGATTTTGCATTAGCCTCGTGGGAAATTCACGAATGCCTTTCTTTTCGCTCCATTGAAAACAAATGTAGAATTTTACTAAGCTTTCAAAGAACTGTATGCAGCCCATCTGGGGGAACTGGTTGAGCTATCAATAGCTCAGGCAGGTTTTCACTCTTCCCCTCACTCTAGGTGTCCTTGATTTTAATCCTTGGGGGCTGCGAGAATCCCTTTTCATCTTGAATTAAACAGCTGCCATAGTTGCAGAATGAAGACTTGCAATGTGCTTCTTAATGGTACTGCCATTCAGAGTTGTTGGTTTTTTTAAAAAGTAATTTTAGGGTTGTGTTGATTTGGAGAACAAAACCGTGGTGTGATGTTAGATTTCAGGTCTTGAATACTGTTGAGCAGCCCATAGACCAGTTTAGTTGAGCAACAGCTTGGCTTTATTCTCCCCTTTCTCCAGTATTTGCCCTGATATGCTAAAGTTACAACAGAAGAGCTAAACAGCATGGCCCTACATTCCATGGAGTCCTCTGCCACACCAAAAGATGCCATTTGCATTCAAAGCATTGTGAGTGTTTCCTCAAGATTTTTCTAACAAGAATGATCATTCTAACAAAAGAACCAGAACAGACAGTAGTTAGAGATGCTTGAGGCATCTGTTCGTCGATGTTTCCTCTGCACTAAAAGAATCGGTGGGTCTTTTACGTTTCAGATCTAAGGAGACTAAATGCCTAGGTGAAGTTTTGGCATTTATGAATGCTCACACCCCACAGCATCAAGGTGTGGGTATAGTGCAGTTCAGTGGAGAGACTTGAAAGCCATTTGCTTGCATTTCCCAGCACATCAATTGCAAATCAGGACTGAGAGATTTGAAGTAGGAGGAAAAATTCTTCCAGAATAAGAGTTCATCCTCCTGGCAATAAATTATAAAAACCATGATGAGAGAGAGTGTTTTCTTTTTGTTTCGACTGGCAATGTCAGAGACCATTTCAGGATTCCTTCCCTAACATATCTGTCCTAGTATTCTTTCTGAACCTCCCCCACTCCCCCTGCTTACAACCCTCTATACTTCTGCAAACCATATCCCTTTGGGTATGGCAGAAAGACTTCAATTGATTTTATTAGAAAGGATTAAAATTTCCACCCTTTTCATTCAACCTTGTATGCAAAACAAAACACAAATTGGGTGTCATGTTTTATCCTGTAGAGGCAAATGTTCATACGTTTAAAAATTGAATAGACGCAGAGATTAGACTGTTGTAGAGGCATTCCTTTTAGACTAGCATTTGATGTAATTTTTTTAAAAAAGGGAATCTTAAAATCTGCTGAGTCCCCCATCCCCTTGACTGAGCATCTTTGATCTTGTGAGCATTCTAGTCGCACAGGGGGGAGCTGTCAGTAGAGGGATGTTGCCAGAAAGCACACTGAAGAAAGGGATAGTAGAATAATAGAATTGTAAAGTTGGAAGGGACCCCAAGAATCATCTAGTCCAACTCTCTGAAATGCAGGAATCTCTGCAATGCAGTGCTAAGTGAAGAACAAATCTTGGTTGCAGCTCATTGTTTGGAATGAGACAAACCAAGAGCTCAAGATTTGTCATAAACACTAATCCAAACCATGGGTTAGTTCTGGGTAGCACTGAGGCAGCAGGAGTGGAGAGCAGCAAAGTGGCTGTGATTTTTTCCTCCAAGCACACACACACACACACACACACACACACACACACACACACAGGCTGACCAGGTCAGTGAAGGCTGGGAAGCTGAGTGGGAGGAGAAGCAAGGACAAAAGGAAGCTATAGATCAGAGGCAGAGTTAAGGTGGCTGAAGGTGCAGATACCAAGAACTAGGTAGTGGACCATTGAGCTCTTAGGCAATGGGTGAGAAGAGAACATTGGAGGATGTGGGAATGTTGTCTGGCAGAATGCCAAGGGGTAGAGCGAGGCCACCAAGAAAAATAAAATAAAATGCAGTTGGGAGGATCAGTTTCACATACTGATTTGAATTAACTAGCCTCATCTTTGGCTGTGTGCACCTAGCACTCATTCATTTCAGAGGCATTAATATTAGCGTACATTCATTTGTGCCCTGATCATTCAACGGGTCATGGTAATAATTGCAAAATGAAAGAGAATTAATTGCTCAACTCATTGGACAAGGATTTGGAAAAACCTGGGTTAAAAACTTGGCTCTTAGATATCTGTGCTGGGTGGCTTAATGCTGCTTTGCATGCTAACTGTTAATATTCAGTGTTGTATGATGTGCGCAGGATTATCAGAATGCTAAGTGATTGAACCAGCACCAAGTATGACTCTCACAAATCTGCGTGCCACTGTAATAGATGAGGTCATAAATGTTTAAGAGAGCTCTTGGTGTATTCCTAATTCCCCCACATGTGCTCATCCCATTTTGTTCTGATGAATCCATTATTTTCCTAAATGGACAGGCTTGGCTGGTGATGATTCACTATAACACCCTTTGTTATTTTCCTACTATCTTAAATAACTTTTGCTGTGTTGAAACATAATGTCTCCACTCTAAGGATGCTACAGAAAACCAGCAGCTGCAATATCTGACATGGGCATTGTAGCTATTCTGGTTTGGACATCCTGAGTCCACTTTCCATTTGATTCTGTCCAACTGACTTTCCACTGGGGTCCATGAAAGCTTAGTGGATTGAGTAAAGTACTGTGTAGAGGATTGCTCCGCATGCTGAGTTGGCCAACATTTGTTTGCCACTCAAGGTCTGCCTTAAGATGGTAATAGCTGCCTGACTGAAATTCAGAAGTCTCCTGTTAATCATAGTTTCCCATTCTCTCTGAACTGGGAAACTATGGTTATTGGCTTTAGAACAAACAGTGATCTTAAACTGGGTACAGTGGTACCTTGGATTTACGAACTTAATCCATTCCGGAAGTCTGTAAACCAAAGTGTTCTTATACCAAGGCCTGCTTTCCCATAGCAGCGGGAGACTCAATTTACAAATGGAACACACTCAACAGGAAGCGGAACATGTTCTGCTTCCAAGGCAAAGTTCACGAACCAAAACACCTCCTTACGGGTTTGCAGTGTTCTTAATCCAAGTTGTTCATAAACTAAGCTGTTCTTAAACCAAGGTACCACTGTAGTTTGAAGGGCAACTTCAAACTGGGGGTGAAGATCTTTGCTTGGTCCAGAGCTGCTAACTATAGTTTATCCCCACTTCTGCAACTCTTGGAACAGATACAGGAACTATCTTAGGAATCTGTGTTTAGGGACCCCAGTCTTGTTTAGGCAGTGATAGCATGCAGGACTTCTAGAGGAATCACAGCTCTGCTGTTGATTCTCAGTGGTGAAATAGACTGACCTCACTCTTTTCAGCTGAGCTGAAACAATAATACTAATGCAGTTAAGTAGAAACTGAGTGCAGATGTTGCTGTTCTTGATGTATGACAGTTGCTTCAGAGGTAATCCTCTGTGTTTGTGCATTTCTTACAGAGGATGAGACTTACACGGACTTAGAGAAACAATGGTGATTATTTAGTGGATCCATCATGATAAAATATCTCTTTCTGGGAATGTGTGTTCCACTAGATTAGTGTTATTGATCATTTACTCCTCAAGTAGTCTACAGATGATTTTGGAAATCTGAAACTATTCTTCTCTCTTGCCTGGTGTAATTACCACTACAAAGTATAATCTAATTAGAAGACAAGGATGCATTCTAATTGTTCTAATAAATTATGCTAAGGCTTTATGCTGTTAGGTTTTAGTAAGAGATCAGTTAGCAGCGTGATATCTTGTCTCTCTATTGCTAGCAAAACACTGTCAATTCCCCCTGACCAAGGAAACACACCAGAAATGTAAGTATCTTATGGAATAAATATAGTTGGAGGAATTATCTGTGTTCATTTTGTCTTTGATTCTATGACTCTCTCAAAATTTTATTGTTGCTGTTGGGTGCCAGTTTGTGATGTTGCTGTGATTGCGTTAATGCAGAAAGATTACTTTTTAAAAGCAGTCTATGAGGCTCCCCACACCCCTGTTGAATCTACCGATTTTTCCCGTGTAGAAGACGAAGTTTTTTAATTTAAAAATTATGTAAAAAATTGGGGGTCGTCTTATACACGGGAGAGTGCAGAGGGCGGACTGGCGATTGGTTGCTGCTGCGCGCAGGAGATTGTCAGCGGTGATAGGGCGGGTGATTGGTGGCTGTGTCAAGGGCTGCTGTCAGTAGGCTGGCGCTGCGGCAATTGGGCGGGTGATTGGTGGCGGCTGGTGGCGAGTGGGCAGTCGATTGGTGGCTTTGGCAGCGTGCGCTATTGTCAGCGTTGGTCTGGTGGGTGAGTGATTTTAGGCAACCCCCCCAAAAAAAGCTCAAAAACTGTGGGCAATCCCCTCCAAAAAGAGCTCAACAACTCTTGGCAATCTCCCCCCATTTTCTTAATTTGGAGTCCCCAAAAATAGGGGGCATCTTATATATGGGTGTGTGTTATACACGAAAAATGCAGTATTTTTGGTCTGCAGAAATCAGTATATGGCAATTGGGACTGGTGCTGGATAGAGGGAAAGGTTGTGTCTTCTGCATTTGAAAATAACAGAGCAAAGCTAAAGTAATGCGGGGCTTTTTTTTCTTTGTAGAAGATTTTTTTTGGGGGGGATCATGTTCTCAAAATATAACAAAGGCAAAAGTCGATCATTAACTTGATGCACCTTATTAAGGCTTTTGACATTTTTGTGAATAGCTCATCTACCCCCAATGGTAAGCTTCAAATATGATGTTTGGCAAGGAGTTTAAGAACAGGGAAGGGTGGGTTGAGCCCCGATGGAGCAGAGTCTCACCGAGGTTTAGTCTCATAATGGTAAACCATAGTCTGAATGCAGCCACTGAGCAATGGTGTGAGCACATGCTTCACTGTGGCACAGGACTTTGGGAGAAAAGCTAGATCATCTTGGATGAAAGAAAGGAATCCTTAAGGCCAGTGCTCCCCCCCCCAAAAAAAATATGTTTATGGGTAGTCTCATTTTGAGTCAAGAAAAACCACAATTTTATAGTTCAAATCGGGGAAAATAAATACAGTAAATGGGCAAAAGTACAAAGAACATGCCTCCATCTGAGATTCAGGAAACACCGAAAAAGGAAAGGAAACCGCCATTGGAGGTGGTAACAACGAAACTGACTAATCACCGTGCTAGATTCCAACCCCTACTTCACACATTAACCGCTCGCTTCCGTCTGAGACTCAGGAAACACCGTGACAGGAAATGAGGCCGCCATCGGGGGTAGCAACGGAACTGACGATTCACTGTGCTAGAGAAGAAACTATATTTTTTTTACATTTTTTAGTTTCTTCTCCCGTTAGGTTCACGAAATGTTTAGAGGTATGCGTACCCCTGCATCCATCCCCCCCGAAAAAAAGCCATGCCTCTTTCTGGCCTATATCTCTTTCAAAGAACAAAGCTGTAATGCTAATTGAGTAAACACCATCTGCCAGGATATAAATACAATCAATTTGGAACAGTATTTTACATTTCCCTAATTACTGGGAATGCCAGTCTTCTAACGAAGCACTTGTGATTTTGGACCATGACCTTCCGCTTGCAGGCTCCCTCTTCACCCCTCTGTTTGTTGCCGTAAAGGTTGAACTTACCCAGCTGATATCAACGATTGTTTCTGTTACTGAAATCCTCTCCTCTGCATTTGAACATACTGGTAATAATCAATATGGAACAAGTGAATGTCTCTCCGTCTTTCTCTCCACACCATTCACATTTTGTGAATTATCAAAATTTCTTAAATAGTTAAAGCTGCAATACCCAAGCACACTTCCCTTGGAGGCAATCCTAATGGAAATGGCTGGCTTCTGAATAAACAAGGACGAGGGCCAGACTGTGGTTGAGTTACTCATGGCCCTTCTGAACCACGTTTCTAGCCATTGTGTTCATGCATGCTGTTTCACCTCCCCTCCTAAAGATCTGTAGAAGAAGAAGAAGAATAGTTTGGATTTGATATCCCGCTTTATCACTACCCGAAGGAGTCTCAAAGCGGCTAACATTCTCCTTTCCCTTCCTCCCCCACAACAAACACTCTGTGAGGTGAGTGGGGCTGAGAGACTTCAGAGAAGTGTGACTAGCCCAAGGTCACCCAGCAGCTGCATGTGGAGGAGCGGAGACGCGAACCCGGTTCACCAGATTACAAGTCTACCGCTTTTAACCACTACACTACACTGTAGAGGTTTTATTATAGTCAAGAAGTATATAATTTTGTTAAATAAATAAAAATGCCTTGGTGACTTTTTTTAAACCTCTTTTTATAACTTTTCCTGTTGAGAAAGGGGTGCCTAGAATTGCATGCAATTATTTTTGGTGTGACTACACCTTTAGAGCACTTCCTCGTAAATACGTTTGAACCTAGTCCTTTTGACTCAGGGGAGGGGGCCGTACCGTTCCTGTCAAGAGTTTTTTTTTTATAAAAAAAACCCATTAAAAACCCTAGTGTTACAGGTAGAAAAATTCCAGCCCAGCATGGTTTTCTACATGCAGGGAGTAGGTTTTGTGTAGAGGAACACTCAAAATGTGCATATTGCATAGGGCACGGGTGTCAAACTCCAGCCCTCCAGATGTTTTGGAACTACAATTCCCATCAGCCCTAGCTAACAGGACCAGTGGTCAGGGATGATGGGAATTGTAGTCTCAAAACATCTGGAGGGCCGGAGTTTGACACCCCTGGCATAGGGGAACACCACTTGCAGACGGAAGTGGTTTGGTGTTTGTTCTGCTACCTCCTGCAGACCAAACTTAAGGCAAGTGGGAGACAAGTTCATACAGTAGCATGAAATTATTATTCTTTCCCTTCCTATCTCACTAATGGGAGAATCTAGTCACTTTGTACTGGCACACACTGCTTCTTCTGATAAAACTGGACTGCTTAGAAAACCCAGAGAAATAATGTGTTCTTCGTATTCACTGGAAATGGATTCTACTGCTTGAGGCAGCCCACTTTTTGTACATGCTTTCATTATTCCTCCCAGAGGGGGCAGGTTCAGGTATGGCAAAATTGGAACTGAAAAAGGCTTCTCTTTTTTACTTTAAACTGTTGGCCCAAAAAACCCCCAAAACTGATAACAATGTATATAATGTAATATTATTCATTGTTCACTGCCCTTTTGATTTATCCTAAGTATGGATGGGGGAGAGATTTGATTCAGTTCACATTTCATAGAATCATAAAATTATAGAGTTGGAAGGGACCCGAGGGTCATCTTGTCCAACCCCCTGCAATGCAATTTCAAAGCGAACTTACCTAATTCACACTTTCTGAAACAATGCATGAGCCGAAACACCCTTTGCAATTTGCACTTCTCTGAATTTTGCAATGCAGATCTCCAGAGAAGTAATGTGCGCAAAATTGCATATACTGGGGCAAAGTTTGCATAAATTAGTGAAAATTAGTTTGCATAAATTAGTGAAAATAACCTTATATTTTGGAAAAGCCATCTTGAGCTCCTAGGAGGAAAGCTGAACTCAGAGAAAAATAAATATTGCAGCTGCTATTCTCCTGAACATGTGAATGTGTTCACTTGCAATATACATATGTATAGCAGGTGTATATACACTTGGTGTAAGGAGATGTGGGTGGTGCTGTGGTCTAAACCACTGAGCCTCTTGGGCTTGCCAATCAGAAGGTCGGCAGTTGGAATCCCTGCGACAGGGTGAGCTCCCGTTGCTCGGTCCCAGCTCCTGCCAACCTAGCAGTTCGAAAGCACGCCAGTGCAAGTAGATAAATAGGTACCACTGCGGCGGGAAGGTAAATGGTGTTTCTGTGCGCTCTGGTTTCCGTCACGGTGTCCCGTTGTGCCAGAAGCGGTTTAGTCATGCTGGCCACATGACCCGGAAAGCTGTATGTGGACAAACACCAGCTCCCTCGGCCTGAAAGCGAGATGAGCTCCACAACCTTATAGTTGCCTTTGACTGGACTTAACCTTCCAGGGGTCCTTTACCTTTACCTTTACACTTGGTGTAGCATTTTATACCTAGATCCTGACATCATGCAGTTGGTCATGGCACCACAAAATGGTGATGTGAATCTGGAACGTCGAGGTTTCCATTTAGGAAATGCTACTTAGGTGGGTTTTAATAAGAAAAAAATGTGTGCAAGAACCCAGGAATCTTTATGTTTGTTCACGTGTGTGTGAGAGAGAGGGGGGGGAGAGAGAGGGAGAGAGGCCAAAGATACATACCTAGAGTGGGTTCAGCCTCCATGCAGCTGTCACGTCGGGGTAGCCAACATGATTCTATCTAAATGTTGTTGGACTACAACCCCCATGAGGCTGAGTATTGGATGTGTGTGGGTGTGGGTGTCTGTGTGTGTGTGTCTTCAACAGTAACAGCCAAGCGCATTTGGAAGAGGAAGTGTGGAAATGGGAATGAATTTTATGATTATTCTTTCATCTTCATAGTTTGCCTTGCTTTGCTAGCATGCACACTTCCTATGGGATGCTTCCATCAAAGCGTTGCGGATAATGTGACACAAACACCGTCTCTTGCAGGGGGTTAAAGAATCTGGGGCAGAATCCTTTTTAAAAAATAAAAAACACGACACCCCATTAATGATATCCGGAACCGTTACTGAATATTTTTGCGTGTATGTTTTCAGAGAGAAACAGTAGGATCCATTTGCCCGATTAGCAGATAATGACATTGTTGTCAGAAGGAGGCACATATTATTCATATAGCGCTGCAAGCCTTCGTAAGTTTAAACTTAATGGTTCTCAAGAGGGGGGAAATCCCTCACAATCATTAGGATTTGATCATGTAAATGTAGGAATAGTATTAAGTGTCTTTGTAACGTGCTTGATGGATGTAATGGGTTTCAACATCCCCACTGGGACATCTATCTTAATCCATTTTTCATGTCACCACCGGAATGGAATCTTGTCACAGGTCTCTTGCCACTAAGCAAATGCCAAGGCATTGCGGAAACATTTATTTTCAAAGTGGGAAACATTTTATTCTTTGATAGTAAGTTTACGCTAATCTATTTCTTGGTTCCTAACACTGTCTCCGTGATACCAAGTGATTTACTGCTGCGGTAATAAGTATATGCGATTTCAGGAATTGTGCTCGTTTTGAATTCTACCAGTCCAGGGTGGTTTTTAAAAAAAATTTTCTTTGTGTCTCCCTCTTTAATGATTTCCTTGGTGAGCTTCCCCCCATAGCACGCTTCATTTCTTACCCATAGCATGTGAAGACACAAGAGGTGATACTGTTCATCTTTGAACAGAAGGAACTTCCTTTGACAGAAGGAGAGTTTTGCTCACAGAAGGACTCCTTCCACTTATTGCGAAGGCCCCTTCTGTGACTGCGACTCTCCTTCCTCTCACAAAGAGGTTGGATATAATCCATTGATTATTTGGTGCTGGCATTAAAAAAGAAGAAGAAGAAAGCCAGTTTTCAGGAAACTATAGAGCTGTGTTAATACTTCTTTTTAGAAAGGATGACCACTTTTCCTGAACTACCGATGAGGATAAACAATAAGTTACAAAACCGCTGCTGGCAAAAGCAATTAAATTAGCATGGCAGCAGATTAACACCATTAAGCACATTACGGGGTTGAGAACAGTAGCATCTGCAGTTACATTAGGAAGGCATGCAAGGCTCACATCACATACCTGATCTTTCACTTCCCTGTCTCGAGTGAAGCTGGATAGCAACAGGGCTGATTATGACCTGTGGCCAAGACATTCTGGTAATATGTGTAGTGCCTGAATATATATGTGTATTCCATATAACAAAATTGTAGCAGTGTCATCATGCAGCCCCCATTGGAGGATTAGTAGTGCTGCATCACTATCCTGTGTTTGTATGAAGTCAGGGTGGGGTGGGAGGGAGGAAGAGAAGGCAGGTTGCGCCGCAGCGATATCCATGGTGTGGGAGCAAGAATGGGAACAGAAGGCAGAGAGGGGGACAGTGGTGATTTAAAACAACATTAGAAGTTTGAGTAAAGCAGGGGTGGAGGTACACTGAGAGGGGAAAAATTGGAGTCAGTAATCATTAGAGGAGCTAGGGAACATGTTGCCAAGCATATTACGCCCAGGCTCACCATCTCCCCATAAAGGGTATGAAAGCCCTCTTTCATTCATAGGCCCAGCGGACCACTAAAAGCTTTCCATAAGGTGGTTGGTGCCCTTTGTGTGGCATCCAAAGATTACCAGGTTTGCTTTGCAAAGTTATTTTTCCAGCAGCAAGTATGACAAAGAGATGGCCTCCCACCCTGTTCCGACCATAGTGTTCTTGGCCATCCCTTTGCTGCCTGCTCCACTCCCCCTGCTGTCCGAGAACAGAAATTTGGGCATGCCATGAAGTGTTCTTCTGGTCAGCAGGAAGTGGAACAGACAGGCCTGCACATGCAATATTAGAACAACCAGATTACGTGGGGTGGTTTATGCATTTAGCAGCATTTTATGATAGGGATACTGTTGGACTCCTACTTCCTCTCTCTCTCTCTCTCTCTCTCTCTCTCTCTCTCTCTCTCTCTCTCTCTCCTTTACCGTACTACTGTTCTGTTGGTGATCAATGTAATCTGCTAATGGCTTTTTGTTTATAAGCAATTTATTTGCTGAGGTCAAGTCCTGAAACTGAGGTCAAGTCCTGAAAATTCCTTCTCTTCAGGGAGGACATCAAGTTTTTCTCTGATTGGCTCTGCCTTTTTCCTGAAGAGGAGTTAACCTTTTGTTGTCTGCTCCATTCCTTGCTGGCCAGAAGAACATTTATGGTATGTAAAACTTACCGTTCTGACTCCAGAGTCTTGTTTGCTCCATCCTTCCTTCCATGCACAGCTCGTGTATGAAAGTATAAACATGCCTCCAACATTGGCCAGTGTTAGCAATACTGAAGGAAGATTGCAGGCACTTATCTAGCTTTTATCTTAAGTTGAAGGTGGGGGGTGAGACCCCTGCTGTAAACTAAAGATGGGAAATAACAATTTAAATTATAATGACAATGATAACAGATATACTGCTGTCTCTTATAGATCAATTGAACTGCCCCAGAGCACTTTCAGCCTTTGTACAGTGAACAATTTTGCAGTGTGTGGTATTTGTGGGAAAATATCTCACACTTCATTTGTTCAATCTAAATCAGAAATGTTTATTGCAATGTGCAAGAGCATTAGAAGTAGTTACTTAGACAAATTAAATGATTCCATGCAGTAGCTTTGAAAAGTCTAATTCCTATGCATTGAATAATTTTCATAATTATGCGCAGAGAGCCGAAAAAAAGTAAATTTACATTGTTATTCATAACATTTATGTTCTACTCTGTTGGTTTAAATGTCAGCAGCCTATCCGGAGCCCATCTGTAAGCTAATAATGCCTCACATACACAAATGTTTAAATAACATTAAGGTTTCAATACCACAGTATTAAACTACATTATCTGTCTTTAACTTCTTTTAATGTGGATTGCTGCAGAGTCCTTTGGAGCCGACACAATCTGAATTTTTAAGATTTCAAGATATTTTAGTGCATTCCTCTTATAGCAGCTCTGTTGGAATCATTATAGTCTTTTCATGCAAATATGCAATTAGGACATTCTAAAAAATACATATGATGGACCTAGTAATCTGGAAAGGCTCCTTTGGGTATTCAGTGAATGTAATTGAGTTTTTCCTTTAAACCCTGCTATGTTTTTTGAGCCTTATAACTGTTTGGGGATGGGGTGGGGGACAATTATTTTCCTTGGTATTAAATAAAACATTAAGCTTCTTTAAAAAATGCATTATGAACATGATCATGGCCATGCTAAATTGCGAGCATAGGTATTTGGGATTGCTATGGAGTGTCAAATTCTGCAAGCACATGATCTCGTGAATAGCTAATTTTATATTAGCAATGCTGCTGACAGTGTTAAAGTTATCTATGTGTCTGTAGTGCGGCTGCATGAAAAAATGCCTGCAAGCAGTTGATGGAAAGATCTGGAGGCAAACTGATAGGCGCAGGAGACCGATGATGCACCATCTATATGGCCCACACACCCCTGACACTTAGGGCATCAACAAAATGTTAAGTAACCTGGGACTTCTCATATTCCCCCCCCAAAATGCAGAATTCCACACCATTTACACTGTTCCTGCTCAGCTAATGGAAGCCAGCGGTGTGTGGAAAGGGTTGGAAGACACATGGTGGAAGATCTAGGGATGCCTGAATTGGGGCAAGGCTTTGTTCTCATTCCAAGTGAATATGGATAAAGACCTCAAAGGGGCTTCCATCGCCGGCACATCCACAGCTGCCACTTTGCCTGCCTTTCTGTTTGCTTGCCTGGAGGTAAGTTTCCTTGCCTTCTGGCAGGAGAAAGAAGAGGCAGAGATGGCCATGGTACCATAGCAGACAGCACAAAAGACTTGTGTCTGAGCATCCGATCGATTGAATGTTCAAGACGTGGCACTGGAGAACCACGGGGGGCTGCTATGCTCACAACCCTTCCTCCTCCTCACTCCCCTTCCTTCCTTTAATGCCTGGGGCTTAGTTCAAAACATTGTTTCATTTCGTTTCATTGTATCTTCGCTGATGTAGTTTATGCTATATACAATGAGTACAATGCAGTTACCTTTCTTAAGGTTCTGGGTTTTGTTACTGTTTGTGTCCTGTTTGAATTAATTTTTTTTTTTTTTCCAAATAATTTTTATTAATTTTACGATTTTTGCCTGGCCCTATTCCAGGCCAGGTCACATTCATTGTTCTAACATTTGCATACAACTTCCTCACATCCACCCCATTGTTTCCAAATTGTTAAAATTCAAATTCCAAAACAGATTCATGCTTCATATTTCATTACATTTACAATTATATTAATATATTGTTACTTTAACAAAAATTCTCCTCAGCATACTTATTTTCACCATCCTTATTCAAATCTTTGCCATGTCCATAGTCTGTAGTCTTCACCTGGGACTCCAAAATAAAATACTTAATATACATCACCCCTCTCCTGTTCGTTCCAAAGTCCAATACCATATTGTCTCTTGTGGGCTGCTTTTCAAAGTCTGGGGCCAGACCTCCCACTGTGCAGTCTGGTCCTCAATATTCACTTTTTGCTGTTTCTTGCATCCAGTTCTGCTGAATTTCTTCATCATCCTTTTCTCCTTTCGTCTTTTGACAGCTCCATTTTTTTTACGTTTCACAGAGTCTTTCTTACCGCTGGGTAATGTTGATTGTTTTTCCTGTTGTTTAACCTTGACGTGGGCTTTCCGCTCCTCCTTCTCTTGGCCATCTGGCCTTGCCACCAGATCATCAATACGTTGTCTTATCTGTTTAGTGGAGTCTCGGATTTCAGCACTCCACTGTTTCATTTCCGCTCTACATTCTTCCCACGCCTCTAAAATTTTCCACCAATTTGCATCGCTGTTCTCCGCCATCTTTCAGGGCACGGCTGGTACAATTCCAAATGTCAAAATCTAATCCAATACTCCAGAATGTCCATCACTCAAGATAATTCACTGTAAGTCCAATTGGTTACCCCTTTAGCCAGGAATGACAGCTATATCATTTCACTGTTACAGGGTATCTCTTGTAAATCAGTTTAAATGCCTCGGTGTCAGTTCACTGTTACAATGTCACAATGGCAGGGAACGGACCTCCGTGTTAACGTTCCAAGCCAATCTCTAATTAAGTCCTAATTTAAAGCCTTTTTACTCACTTCTCCAGTCCGAATCATGTTCTTAATTCTTGGAGGAATCAGCGCGCTCCGAGCGAACGGTCTCGCAGCTTCTCCCGACGGGATTGTCAGGTCCGTGGAGCTCCGCCTCCCGCTCTCTCTCGGGAGCCCTTACTCGGGTCTCCCGGGGAGCAGGATCGACGTGGAAAGCTCAGCCGGATTGCTGAGGTCCTGGGACACCCTTCCCAGGAGTTTTGGGGGCCGCGGCGCTGGCGCGGGCACCCCTTTTTCCAGTCGGGTTGGGGAATGCGACAAGCGGCATGTCCCCCCGACCGTTCGCTCCGGCGCGCCGACCGGAAGCTCTTGAATTAAGCCACGTTAGCTGCTGTGTCTAAATCAGTAATCTCGTTTGAGCAATTTCTCCTTAGGTTGGAGGGATTGCTCCAAAGCACAATTTGCTGGTTTCAGGTATCACGGCAAACTGTGGTTTATTGCAAACATGAACTAAGGAACGAAAGCCTTACACACAAAAGAAGGAAAAGTCATAGGGAGAGGAAACATTTCAGCGCACTTCACTTGTTTCTGATTGTCCAAAATCATGGTTTTTTTAGGGGATTGTTTGAATGCATTCATATAATTGGCAGATTGATCTGTTATCTAAGAAAGACTGCATTAATTATATTCTGTTTTCTCCAAGTGAGAAGACCTACCATACTTTTGGAACCAGCAAGGACAATAAAATCTTACAAATGCATTTGGAGAGGAAATCTATGGCTATTTCAACCACCTTCTTCATTTACAAATCCCAGGCAGATGCTACATTACTCAGTTAGTTATTTGTGAATTACCATGAGCCGTCCAAATCTTCAGAACTAGTTTTCCTTCTCCCATTTGCTTTGGGGGGGGGGGGGGAAGAGAAGAAAATCACTACATTGGTGTTGGGGAAGCTTCACTGTTTATAAGAGTAAAATGCTAATGTATAAAATTCATTTTGGCCAATTTCCACTAATGTCAGCTTGCTGTTATTCTCAGCTACTTTCTTGCTCACCTCCATCTCAGGTTCAGAGCAAGCCTAAGGATATGGACTCAGTCTTTCAGTAAGCAAGGCATTACAATTTGTAAGAAAAGTGGGTGGCTTAGGGGCAAGAATTCCATATTGTTGCTTGCTATATATTGCTACCACCGATGAAGACTCAGCAGTCATTTGAGGAAACAAATAAACCTCCCACCTTTCTGCCAATGGCAGTTCAAGGGTTTGTGTTTGTTAAAGTACATCCTAGAGCAACACTGAACACAGTTTTTTCTGAGCTTCCTAAGTTCCATGTGTTTGCGACTTGCCTGGGACTGCAAAACAAGCAACTCTCTACCAAGGTAAAGAGGTATGTATTTAATAATGGTATAGTGAAGGTGCCTGATGAACTTCTGTGATCAGACAGTTCCACAACTTGGGGGCAGCCACAGAGAATGCCCTTCCCTGGACGGCACCCACTGAACATCTGAGGGTGGTGGAACTACTAAGAGTACCCCTACGTTGAACTTAACACCCAAGACGGTGTGTAGGGAAGGAGGCGGCCTTTCAGATATTTCATGCCCTCCAACATTTCTCTGATGAAAATAGGGACGTCCAATTCCATAATGATATTTTTACTATTTATACCCCACACATCTTACTGGGTTGCCCGAACCACTCTGGGCAACTTCCAACATATAGAAAAGCATAAGAAAACATTAAAAAAAACCTTCCCAATACAGGATTGCCTTCAGAAGGCTCGGGGGTCAGATAACTCCATACCCTCCAACATTTCTCCAATAAAAATAGGGACATCCTACCATACCCTCCAACGTTTCTTCAATGGAAATAGGGACACCCTACCATACCCTCCAACATTTCTCCAATGAAAATAGGGATGTCCTAAGGAAAAGCGGGACATTCTGGGATCAAATCAGAAACCAGGACAGCTTCTCTAAACCAGGGATGTCCCTGGAAAATAGGGACGCTTGGAAGGTCTGATATTTGGCCTAAGAAGTCATTTAGGAACACAACTGACACCAGCAACTTGAATGGGGCCCAGAAATGAACTGGCAACCAGTGCTGCTGTTTTAAAACAGGAGTGATATGATTTCTGAAAGGAACCCCAGTCAGTAACCTGGCTGCTGCATTTTGGACCATTTGCACTTTCTGATCAGCTTTCACGGACAGCCCAGTGTAGAGTGGATTGCAGTAACCCAATCTGGAAATTACCAGGGCCTGGAGTACCACTACCAAGTCACTTCTGTCCAAAAGGGGTCTTACCTAGTGAACCAGCAGTAGCCGGAAATAGGCACTTTCTAGCCTTTAGCTTCCAGTGATTGTGTTGGATCCAGAAACACCACCAAGCTATGGACCAGCTCCTTCCAAACAAAAACAGGATTATGGCAAGACTGATAATCATGACAAGAGGATGGCTATGTCAACAGTATATTGACATGTGCATGGAGTGTAGTTCATGGAGTGTAGTTTCTGTACTCCTTTTTAGTGCAGTGCTATACGCTGCCTGTCTCCCAGGCTGCATCTGAAGAACATGCAATGGCCCTCTCAACACAGCTGAGCTGATTTCCCTACAGCCCTCAACTTCCAGACACATAGAAAAAGAGAAGCAAAAGGGAACCCATATGACAAAAGTTGCTTATTGTGATGCTGTCCTATCACAGGTGGATGAACTGCAAATATATTGACTGGTAGGATTTGGTTGCCTTTTTTTTTTTTTTTTTAGTGATCTAAAAGACGAACTCAGTTCTGCTTTCATTTCTTGACATTAAAAAAATGCAAAACAAAAGGGAGAGAGATTGAGGGGGGCTGCTGCAAAGGAACTAAACATGATTTCTCTGTTGTTAAAACAGAACTTCAGTTTGGGGGAGAGGAACTAAGGAAGGTTACATTTTGCCTGGTGCATCTTAGCTAATTCCTTTTAACAAGCCCACATTATTTGATCTGTACACCTAACCCTGATCTTTAATAGTCTAAAACTGGCTAGGTTGACTATGCTTGGCAAAGATAAGGATAAGCACTTTGAATCCTGCCGTTAACTGGATGGCTGTGGTACTTTTATGAAGTTAGCGCCTGTCCTTATAATGACATTTATGCTCAGGTATTAGTCATTAGCCTTTAATCTGCCATCAGTTAGTCCTTTTATCATACACTGGCTTCCCTTGACTTTCCTGTTTGTAATATTAAAACTGCAATTAAAGTGAGTCCTGTGCAGCTGGGTGCCTTTACTTAACGCTGGTGCTTCAACGGGGGCTCCCAGCCATTCCACTCCTGGAATATTCCAGCCTCCCGTGTATGAAAGTGCAGCTTGCGGTTTGAGAGAAGAGCGTGGTGAAGTGGCAGTGCAAATGAAAACGTCTGCCTGCCCGCAATCTCTGGATTGCAGCCGTTAAATGGAGACGTGGTCCAGAAAGAAGTCGTGGCAGGTGAAGCAGCCTAAAGTCGAGCATAAGCACTGTTGGCCATGGAAGCAACTTGAGACTCCGGTGGCAAGTTGGAATCCAGGAGTGCTCCTAGATGACACACCTGTTCCTTCAGGGAGGGTGCACTCGGATCCTTACACCCCTCCCCTCCATGATGGCATATTTATACATTAAAATTTAGTGTATGGGAGGCATTCAGAAATGTGTGTACGAGAGAGGTGGTGGTGGGGTGGGCAGCAATCCTTGGTGTGAGAACAGCAGTGTTGCAAGTCCTTGTTTTCATCTGTAAAATGGTGGAGGGTTAGGGTCCCATTCGATTTCAGCACTATTGTGTAAATGTGCTTGGGAGCTGTAGGGAAGGTTAAGTGGGCACTGTAATATATAGAATCATAGAGTTGGAAGAGACCACAAGGGCCATCCAGTCCAACCCCCTGCCAAGCAGGAACACCATCAAAGCATTCTTGACAGGTGGCTGTCAAGCCTCTGCTTAAAGACCTCCAAAGAAGGAGACTCCACCACACTCCTTGGCAGCAAATTCCACTGTCAAACAGCTCTTACTGTCAGGAAGTTCTTCCTAATGTATAGGTGGAATCTTCTTTCTTGTAGTTTGAATCCATTGCTCTGTGTCCGCTTCTCTGGATCAGCAGAAAACAACCTTTCTCCCTCCTCTATATGACATCCTTTTATATATTTGAACATGGCTATCATATCACCCATTAACCTTCTCTTCTCCAGGCTAAACATACCCAGCTCCCTAAGCCGTTCCTCATAAGGCATCGTTTCCAGGCCTTTGACCATTTTGGTTGCCCTCCTCTGGACACGTTCCAGCTTGTCAGTATCCTTCTTGAACTGTGGTGCCCAGAATTGGACACAGTATTCCAGGTGGGGTCTGACCAGAGCGGAATACAGTGGTACTATTACTTCCCTTGATCTAGATGCTATACTCCTATTGATGCAGCCCAGAATTGCATTGGCTTTTTTAGCTGCTGCATCACACTGTTGACTCATGTCAAGTTTATGGTCTACCAAGACTCCTAGATCATTTTCACATGTACTGCTCTCAAGCCAGGTGTCACCTTGTTAAGGCCAGGAGTGGGGAACCTCAGGCCTGGGGGGGGCAAAGCCTCTCTATCTGGCCCTCAGGGCCCCCTGGGCCACGAGCCTCACCAGCCCTACTCCACACCTACCTCAAATTCTTTTGCCTCACTGGAATGTATCCTTGAATGGTGATAATGTCTCTTTCTCGCCTGTGTGGTTTGTGTCTGTGTGGAGACCTGACTGCTGCAAGGCTTAAATGCAGTCTGCTATGAAAAGACAAGTCTCTCAGAATATGCTCCAATCAATCCGCTGGACTTTAATCTCTCAGAATATGTTCCGCTCATATTCCAAGTTGGTCTATGGAATTACATATTGTGATGTGATATGTTGAATTGTTTTTTTGAAATAGAAGCTATACTGTTACATACAGCCCGTTACGCCACAGGTGTCGTTACCAGTATTGTATTTACGTAACAAAAGGTTCAGCAGTGTTTTGTATGAAAAGGTAAGTGTCACATCTGTTGCCGCACCTGGTGTTGCTTCTGGCCTCACCTACTATTTGCCCCAACCCAGAGGGTTGCCTATGAGGGAATGCAACCTTTGGGCTGAAGTAGACCTGGACGTCTTGCTACTAGAGGCAACACAGAAAAGCCCCACCTCTGTGCATCCTCTATGATCCCTCCTCCTACTCCGCTGTGGCTCCCCTTGCTGTGTGGTGCATGTGTGGTGGTGGGCAGGCAGACACATGGAGGAGGAGGTGGCGGCAGCAGCCGACAAGCACAGGGCATGCTTCATGGAGGCTAGATCTGCCACCCTTCCCAGCTTTCCAGAGCCTGCCGCCCTGAGGCAACCGCCTTACCTTGCCTCATTGGCCCAGGTGGAAAGCATTGCAGGAGCTCATTAGGAACAGTGCCAGATTAAACCGTGTGGAAGTCCCTAGGCAGTTGACATCTCAGGGAGTTGGGAAATAATCTCCTAATAAGTTTTTGATTTTACCAACCGACAATTTTAATAGACCAATTTTATCACACGGTATTATTTTGATCCATTGTTGCAGGGCCCCCTAAAAGGCATGTGCAGCCCATAGGCTGGTGCCTCCTCTACCTGTCTGGTAATTCGTCACTGATTAGAAAGACTGACTCACCTATTGTATCAACGTGTAAGAGTATTGTATTGTATCTTCCCTGCAGTTGATGGTGCAATACACGCAGAGGGCAGTAGGTGGAGCCGAGGTGGGCAGAGGGAAGTAGGTTGGACCGTGTGACGTTGGGAGCAGGACTAGTCCGTGCAGCCCTGCTCACTGTTCACATGTTGTCAGAGACTGTGCTGAGGAGGGCTGCACAGATGAGGAATGGTGGGAGTCTCCCCCTCCTCCTGCTCCTGCATCTTTCCAGGAGTAGGAGGACAGTATAGATTTGGAACAGTGGTTTGCAGAGGGACATAGTTCAGAAGGCAGAAGCTGGGAAATATGGGTGGGGAACAGCTGGGAGAAGAGACACCAGAAGAGAGAGAGGGTTAACAGATTCACAGTCTTTAGACAGCATTCCTCTGCTTGACCCAAGGTCAAGAAGAGCTCAGAAAGTGTCAGAACAGAAAGCACAGAGGGTACAAGCTCAGATTACAAAACGTAGGAGTGACGTAGATTAATAGGGACAGAAGGGGGGGTGATCCTTAATTGGGAGCACCGCCATTTCTAGGAAATGTGTTCTTTGTGCGCTTATTAAAGTTTCTAACTGGTAAGATATTCCTTTCTTTGATCTTCTTATCTACTGCCATGGGGGGCGGGGGGCAGGGGGCAGGGAAGAAGCCGATTCCCCAGAGTCTTACACACGTGGATAGATTGCGTGAATCATTCTTCTGAGCAAGGCTGGTCCTTCTGGCCGTGTGCAGTGTCAGGTGTTGCCTTGCTATATGTATCTTGCGCATGCATAACAGCCGGCATCCCTGACAGATGTTTGCAGATCTTTATGAGACGTTATTTCTTTCGCAGAGATTTGCATGCGACATTTTACAGTATTCTACGGAGTAGGTTTTCTAGTCCGCTAATAAAGTAATAATGATATTTATTGTTCTGTTTATCATTAAAATGCCAAGAGGGCCACCGTTAAAATGCCAGGGGGCCCAGAGTCCAACAAAATAGTCCAGGGAACAAAATCACTCATCGCGTTTCAGAATGATTTCCCATTAAATTTTATTTTTATTAATATTTAATGCAATAAAACAACATATTAGGCTGCTGTACTTAACGTTCCAGCTATGCTGCAATTATTGCCCATCCTCTTAGGCCCCTTCATCACAAAATAATATGGCTACAGGCATGCATGAAGCTCACCCCTATTTCATCTTTCCAGTTCCTTTGTTGCTGTTCTTTGTCCAAATCCTAAAAGTCCTCTCAGGCAGACAAAGGTCTTTTTCTCTCCCCCGTTTTGGTTATGGATTTGAACGTGCTATTAACAAAGCGGAGACCAAACATGTGATTGGCAGCTGCAGGCATTGGTTTACAGTACAAATGTGTAATGATTAAGTCATTTAGTAAAAAAAGGGGGGGAGGGAAGCAAGAGAAAACACACAGACCAACAAGTTTCTGATTTCAAGCTCTTGTGTTTGAATCGGGAACAAAGCATATTGTATTTGAAATAAGATAAGAAGCTGCTTCCCACATAGAAGGAATAATTAGCAGTAATTTGTAGCCAAAATGAGCCTTAAACAAAATTTAATTTGGAATAAATCCATCCACCCATCTGAAATGAGTTGCAGTATGTATATGTGTGTGTGTGTGTGTGTGTGTGTGTGTGTGCGTGCGTGCGTGCGTGCGTGCGTGTGTGTGTGCGCGCGCATGTATCACATTAATTTATGGTGGTGGGGTAGGTGTGGATGTCAGGCATTGGTAGGTTACTATTGTTCAAGTATCTCTTCTCAGATTATATGCCGTAAAGCTTTGAAATTTGTTGCAGTTCCCCTTTTTGTTTGTGGAGACAAATCTTTTCCCCAAGTCCTATATGTAGAAGAATGGCCATTACTTGGGCTGTATTTACCTTGATTCACATGGCCATGTATATCAAATGGCAGATTATCTCATTACTATGACACAATGCTCCTTCACACCTATATGGCAGAAAGTGAGGAGGAATTAAAGAACCTTTTAATGAGGGTGAAAGAGGAGAGTGCAAAATATGGTCTGAAGCTCAACATCAAAAAAACTAAGATCATGGCCACTGGTCCCATCACCTCCTGGCAAATAGAAGGGGAAGAAATGGAGGCAGTGAGAGATATTACTTTCTTGGGTTCCATGATCACTGCAGATGGTGACAGCAGTCATGAAATTAAAAGACGCCTGCTTCTTGGGAGAAAAGCAGTGACAAACCTAGATAGCATCTTAAAAAGCAGAGAAATCACCTTGCCGACAAAGGTCCATATAGTTAAAGCTATGGTTTTCCCAGTAGTGATGTACAGAAGTAAGAGCTGGACCATAAAGAAGGCTGATCGCCAAAGAATTGATGCTTTTGAATTATGGTGCTGGAGGAGACTCTTGAGAGTCCCATGGACTGCAAGAAAATCAAACCTATCCATTCTGAAGGAAATCAGCCCTGAGTGTTCACTGGAAGGACAAATCCGGAAGCTGAGGCTCCAATACTTTTGCCACCTCCTGAGAAGAGAAGACTCCCTGGAAAAGACCCTGATGTTGGGAAAGATGGAGGGCACAAGGAGAAGGGTACGACAAAGGACGAGATGGTTGGACAGTGTTCTCGAAGCTACTAACATGAGTCTGATCAAACTGCGGGAGGCAGTGGAAGACAGGAGTGCCTGGCGTGCTCTGGTCCATGGGGTCACGAAGAGTCAGATATGACTAAACGACTAAACAACAACAAATGACACAATGACCTGAAGGGTCAGTGGCGAGGGGCATGGAGTTTGCTCTCTGTGGAAGAATCCTGTTAATAGAAGTTTGGCTTCTTCCCATGTCTCCACCATGCAAATGGATTGTTCAACCAGATAGGTTTTTGCACTAGAGCTGGAGAGATCCTTTTGCAGCAGTATTAGTACCCAAGGCATTTAAAAATAAATAAATCACACAATAGCTGCATTCAAACATAATATTATTCCTCTCAGAGGATGATGAGGATGCGCTGTCAGACTCCAAACTTTTCATATGAGGAGTATTCATCAGCTTACCAATTATCCAGGCTGTTTGTGTTGGAACAACCTGCTAGCAAAGTCAGATCATGCAGACCGAGTCAGAGAGAAAAGAAATCCTTATAACACTTAACTGAGGAAACTGAACAAGCCACAGTGTATACTCTGAGACAAAATAAATGGAGAGAGTTTGTCTTTCTTTCTTCAGGCCTTGTACACAGCAGGCATCATTCAGTTTGCAACTCAGCTAGCGATAGTGTTAAAATCAACTAGCCAAGAGGGGGATGGGTGGAGATGTTGCTTAGCATCCAGGCAAAGAAGCATGATGTTTGCTGAGGTAACAGATGCCCTGGTTGGCTGTGCAGTTCTGAGGGAGTTTTCTCCTCTGTATGTTTGGTTGAATGTCTCTCCACCGTCTGATGTTATTTACTTCAGGATACTTCAAGAAACTCCTGAAGAAACACTTGAAGTTTCTTGAGGTAAAAAAAAAGATAAAACATCTCTGTTCCTTTCCCCTCAAATTATACACTATGTTTTGTTCAGTTTTGCTCAGTTAAGCGTCACTAGGTCTGGAGTCCCATTTGCATTATTTAAGTGACTTAACAGTTTGCTGCCTCAGAGGAACCGACTGTAGGATGCAGCAGCCAATGCAGGTGTACTCTGCCTATTAAACAGTACCTCAGGGAAAGGCTTCAGGCCAATCTTGTGCAACTTCACCTGTAGGGTGGGGATATGGTCGCCACAAATTTATCCCAGGATATATAATGACTTGTATACACAGTCTGGTAGCTCTTGGCTCCTGCTTAGCTGGAATATATAGTTGTTGTTGTTCAGTCATTCAGTCAGTCGTGTCCGACTCTTCGTGACCCCATGGAGCAGAGCACGCCAGGCACGCCTATCCTTCACTGCCTCTCGCAGTTTGGCCAAACTCATGTTAGTAGCTTCGAGAACACTGTCCAACCATCTCATCCTCTGCCGTCCCCTTCTCTTTGTGCCCTCAATCTTTCCCAACATCAGGGTCTTTTCTAGGGAGTCTTCTCTTCTCATGAGGTGGCCAAAGTACTGGAGCCTTAACCTCAGGATCTGTCCTTCTAGTGAGCACTCAGGGCTGATTTCTTTAAGAATGGATAGGTGGAATATATAGTAGTTTTTTTAAAAAATAACAGAAACATGGAGCCCCATTTAGGTACTGAATCTGATAAAATCATTGAGATACTTCCTGGGTGTGGGTGGCGGAAGGGATAAAATGCTTTTTACCCAATGCCCTCCACAACTTGTGCAGGGAGACTTCAGTACTTTTTAATAAAGAATTTGCAAGGAGAATTTTTTTTTTTAAAAAGTTGAGAATAAATCCCCTTTTAAAAAGCAAAAGAGTAAAACAACAGCCTTCTTTTTAAATGGAGGAAAGCAAAGACAATCATATGTAGTAGACCTTCAGCCTATTTCTTAAGATGCCCCATGTTTTTAAATTACAAAGCTTAAATAAAAGTGCAAGGTGGCGATGTTTATTGTAGGGCAAATGGTGGGATTTTCTGGTTGTTGTCGTTTTTTGGTCCAATTCCTTTTAGACAGTTGAGGAGGACATTGTTTAAAACAGGCACCCATAACCTTCGGCTCTCCAGATGTTTTTGACTACAATTCCCATCATCCCTGCCCACTGGTCCTGTTAGCTAGGTATCGTGGGAGGTGTAGGCCAAAACATCTGGAGGGCCACAGGTTGGGGATGCCTGGTTTGAAAGCATGTTCCCTCTCCCTCCCCTGAATTTCCACCAGGAGAGCAAAGAACAAAGTGTCCCGATTGTATTCCCTGCTAGGACATTGCTTAAATGTGGCGCCGTCAGATATTTTGTGTAGGCCAGACAGGTTGGTTTGAATGTTTGTGGCATTGTGTTCCATCTCCTGCATTACCCCTGCAACAGCTTTTACCTTTTATAATAAGTGTAGGCTTACCGTCACTTCAGAGAGCAAAGCTGTGCAGCAAGTAATCCCTTCTGAGAACTGCCATCCCTTCCTATCGGTTCCCTTTTGTTTGAGTGACTTATTAGATGCCCTCTCTCTATCAAGCATGAGAGGCTCAGCAGACGGCATCCTCCCCTTTCTTTCTTTGTACTGGTGAATCCTAAATGCCACATGTAAGATGTGGGCTTGCTCCCCGCGAGGCTCCTGCTGCTTAATTCTTGGCACAACATGTGAGGTGTCTTTAGAGCCCTCATCTACCTATCTGCGCAGCTCCCTAACCTCTCTGGAGCCGAAACGATTTGATGCAATGAAAAACTAATCCGTCCAGCGCGCATCCATGTGCCCTGAATAGCAGGCATGACAACCGTGTAATCAGAAATATAGATGTATGGGAGTGCTGTTTTGCACAGGCTGCATTTTCCACATCAGGCTCCTGCCAAAGTGGGGGGTGGGTGGGGGCTTTTAGCTAGAACTTTTGCCAAAATTCCTGCCTTAATCAAGACCTGAGATCCAAATCACTCCTTAAACAGGCAATGTGCGCAGGTGTCTCCTTCCGTAGTTTCCTCTCTTTCCAAAAGGGGAAACAGAGACAGAGCACAATTCAAAGTGTTGGTGCTAACCTTTAAAGCCCTAAATAGCCTCGGTCCAGTATAACTGAAGGAGTGTCTCCACCCCCCATCGTTCTGCCTGGACACTGAGGTCCAGTGCCGAGGGCCTTCTGGCGGTTCCCTCACTGCGAGAAGCCAAGTTACAGGGAACCAGGCAGAGGGCCTTCTCAGTAGTGGTACCTGCCCTGTGGAACGCCCTCCCATCAGATGTCAAAGAACAAAAACAAAAACCAGACTTTTAGTAGACAACTGAAGGCAGCCCTGTTTAGGGAAGCTTTTAATGTTTGATGGACTATTGTATTTTAATATTTTGTTGGAAGCCGCCAGATGGGCGGGTTTTAAATATTATTATTATTATTATTATTATTATTATTAACACATTAAAGCAGCATCATAAAAAGAGATACAAAATCAGAAAAAAACCTTAGCAAAACCATATTATAAAAATGGATAAAAGCAGGAATTCAGTCATAACAGTGTCCAATCAGGGAAAGCCTTGGAAAAGTGGGGGTGAGCGAGGAAAGAGTCTTTACAAGTTGTCCGAAGTAACTGATGGATGGCGCCTCATGCTTGGGAGAAGGAAGGGCATTTAGGAGTGCAGGAGCAATGACAGGAAATGCCCATTTTCGGGTCACCACCCTGGTTCCTTGAGTAAAATTTTCCCAGATGATCTAAGTCATCTTACAGGTCTATACAGGGGCAGGATGGGCCCAATATAAGCATCTAATAAGTCCCATCATTTAACTCCGCTTACACCCTTCCATGAGGGGACGCAGGTGGTGATGTGGTCTAAACCACTGAGCCACTTGGACTTGCCAACCGCAAGGTCGGCAGTTCGAATCCCCGCGACACGGTGAGCTCCTGTTGCTTGGTCCCAGCTCCTGCCAACCTAGCAGTTTGAAAGCATGTCAAAGTGCAAGTAGATAAATAGGCACTGCTCCGGCGGGAAGGTAAATGGCATTTCCGTGTGCTGCGCTGGTTTCGTCACATGACCCAGAAAAACTGCGGACAAACGTCAGCTCCCTCGAGATGAGAGCCGCAACCCCAGAGTCGTTCACGGCTGGACTTAACTGTCAGGGGTCCTTTACTTTTTACACCCTTCCCTGAACATATTATCTCCCTGTGCGAACAAATAAGAATGAAATTGATCCGAGACAGAAATGGCATGTATAAACTTTACACAACTAAACCAAACTGTGAGTTTTCTCTTGTTCATTTGATTCATTCAGTTGCTAAGTGGAATGTTTAGGTTTGTGGCTTCTGTACGAATGTGTTGTCCATGATTGAATTTCACATGCTTGGGTGGGTGATGGGAATCCTCATACCTCAAAGAGTTGTGTCTCTTTTAATGCTTTTCTGCCTCTGGCCACTCCCTGCAAAGTCTCACCCTCCGTCACCTTAATATTATCCTCTGGCTAGCTGAATTATGCAGCTGAGATGACTATATGAATTCTAAACTTGATATGGAGACAAAGTCAGATTATCCTCAGGCACCTGCACCCTAACAGTCCTTTCCCATTCACATGCATTCAGCGATAATGGATCCTGAAGTAGCCGGGCCAGCAAGCTAGCTACTTCATGGTATCACCTAAAATAGGTGTGTGTTCCACTTCTGCAGCGGAGACAAAGAGCTTATGCACTGCTAAGGCAAAATATCTTCTCAGCATAGGGATGCCTGTATCCTGGGAGCACGTAAAAAAACCCCACTGATTTAAAGAGGGCTGCTCCCCTTAGGTCATGGTAATCATTGACACTTTTCATTTGAACTGCTCTTCAGAATTTCAGACCTGGATATCCCCCATCCCCTCTTTCTTCCACTATCAAATTGGCGTATGTTGGCTGGTTTTTCCACTATCAAATTGGTGTGTGTTGTATGCGTGTAACCCAAGAAGGGGAATGTGGGATGAATGTGTCTTTGTTAGCAGCCTTTGAGAGTGAGAGCATTTGGTATTACGCAAGCCATTTATTGGGGGAACCAAAGCAGGATCTGATTGTCCGGGAGGGAGACCTGCCTGAGAGCCCAACGCACACTACCTCAAGTTGTATGATGGAAGAAGTCAGGGCATGCATATAATAAAAATTCAGTGTGAGAATTTAGTATGAGCAGCTAAGATAGAAGATCAGTTATAGCAATTCTTGAGCAAAACTGCCAATAAGAGGATACATTTGGGGTGCTTGCTCCGGGAACCATTTTAAATGGCTCTTTGTCAAATACCTTGACAAAATCAGCAAGGAAATCCTCTGCTGTCCTGGACAGCTGTTGCTGGTCCCCCGTCCCCGTCCCCCCCCCATTGCTGCTGGGAGCAAAAAGGCCACTAACCTTAGTGAGGAGAGAAGCTAATACCAGCTACAGTGGTACTTTGGGTTACATAAGCTTCAGGCTACAGACTCTGCTAACCCAGAAATATTACCTTGGCTTAAGAACTTTGCTTCAGGATGAGAACAGAAATCGGGCGGTGGCGGCGCAGCGGCAGCGGGAGGCCCCATTAGCTAAAGTGGTGCTTCAGGTTAAGAACAGTTTCAGGTTAAGAACGGAACTCCGGAACGAATTAAGTATGTAACCAGAGGTACCACTGTACTTGGAAATTGGGATGCCTGCATTTAGGACTTGAAAAAAGCTCTCCCCCTTTCCCATCGCCTTGAAGGATATATTTTCAGGAATCTTTGGAGTTGCACTTCAAAATGCAAACAACTAGCTTGAAAGGGGTTCAGTCTGCAAATGTCACCCTAAAATTCGTAAAGGTGAATTTTGCAAATATGGCTGTGTTCTACTTTCAGAGGCAGTGAGCTTTCGAATACCACTTTCTGGGAGTCACATGCAAGGCGAGGTGAAGTACATGGAGTTCAGAGTACATAATGCAACTTTTCATTTAATCAAGATAGTATGACCCAGTTTTGAAAAATGGAGCAACCAACGGGCATGGTAATAGGTGAAAGTGAAAGAATTTGAAGCAGAACTCCAGAAACTAGGAAACAAAACTGATTGATACATTTAAGCAGTGCATTTTGCAACTACTTCTGGTGTTCTGTCATTTACTAGTAAGGTTGAAAACTATGTGTGTGTGTGTGTGTGTGTGTGTGTGTGTGTGTGTGTGTGTGTGTGTGTTGAGTTTGGATGCAAACTGTCAAGCCCACCGCAGAAAACTTTGCTTTCAAACCATTCTTGACTCTCAGGTTGGTGGGGGGAGATTCTGTTCTAAACTGTGGAATGCACTCAATTCTGGACTGAGTGTACTTTTTAGAAAAGTTACGTAAATAGAGATGGCTGTGGAGAAAAAAAATATATATCATAGATTTGAAAAGAAATAGTGTATTATCCCTCGTTTGCTTTTTTAAAAGCAGAGCCTTTGTGCTCTTGATCTCTGCAGGCCAGTATGCAGCTTTAACATGAAGCAATGCTAATGAGCATTTGGAGCCGTTAATTTATGATGCATCTGACAGCATTGTAGTGAATTGGGCATGAGATGCATGTGATTATGTCGGCATGCTGAAGAATAAACCAGCTGCTATTTGTTCTGTGAGCATACAGAGAACACCCTCTCGTTAATGGCCCATAGCATGATCTGGCATCTGGTAAACTAATACGTTGTCATCTTTACCATGAAAGTCGCCACAAATCATTAATGAATGCAGCAACCATTCAACTTCTTATGTTGTCTGAAATACACCAATTACTGTAAAAGTGTTCCTATTAGCAGCATGATTGAATGATAGCAACCGGAGAGTAACTTGTTAGCACAAACTCTTGTTGTAGAGACAGTAATGAACTGCTCACTCCAGCACTTGTTATTCCCTTTTAATCAGGAAGGATGGTTAGAGTTGATTATTTATATTGTACTTTGCATCAGCACCCAAGGTAACAAGCACAAAACTATTTCTTGGATGCTTCCACTGATGGTATCCATGGCTGGCTTTTGCAAGAGACAGGAAGGCAACAGGATGGTGATCATAAAACAGAATAATAGAATCGTGGAGTTGGAAGAGACCCCAAGGGTCATCTAGTCCAACCCCCTGCAATGCAGGAATCTCAACTAAAGCATCCAAGACAGATAGCCATTCAACCTCTTCTTAAAAACCTCTAGTGAAGGAGAGTCCACAGGCTCCTGAGGAAGTCTGTTCCACTGTCGAACAGCTCTTACTGTCAGAAAGTTCTTCCAGATGTTTAGTCTGGTAACCTCAAGGTTAGATTACTGCAATGCATTATACGTAGGGCTGCCTCTGAAGACGGTTTGGAAACTTCAGCAGAAGTGCAGAATTCAGCAGCCAGGTTGCTCACCAGGGCAAGACGGTTTGAGCATATTACACCGATCCTGGTCTGACTGCACTGGCTACCAATTAGTTTTTGGACCACTTCAAAGTGATGGTTTTGACCTATAAAGCCTTAAATGGCTCAGGACCAAAATACCTCAAGGACCATCCCTTTCCATATGAACCTCCTCAGACCCTGAGATCATCTTCTGAGGCTCTTATTTGTGTGCTTCCTCCACAAGAGGTCTGGAGGGTGGCAACACAAGAATGGGCCTTTTCTGCAGTGGTTCCCCACTTGTGGAATGCTCTCCCCAGTGGAGGGTTCGGTTGGCACCTCCATTATACACCTTTAGGTGCCAGGCAAAAACATTCCTCTTTAACCAGGCCTTTGCTGATTGACATCCAATGTACTTTTAAAATGTGTTGGGGAGGGAGGGTTATTGGGTTGTTTTTATTTTGTATTTTTATATTGTGATTTTATGTTGTGAACCACCCTGAGGCCTGCGGGTATAGGGCTGTATACTACTACTGCTTCTTTGGTCAGAATTGAGTACACACTTCCTGAGTTAATGCTAAATACATTACTTCTAGTAAATGGGCTACCATAGCTGCTAGAGAGCCATGAAAATTTGTGTCCTAGGCTTTTTCTGAAACCCAGGGGCCGCATTGGTTGCCAGATGTGAGTCCCGTCCCCCTCCAGCACTCCTACCCCACTGCTTACTGAGTTGTGTATGTTCAGTGGTTTCTTTGACATTCTCAACTGGCTCAGGAAAATTGTGCTTTGTTTCCACAATACAGTTGACCATTACCAGCTGGATAAATCTGTGTTTTCCACCATGTAGTAATGAACTTTCGGCAGCCTTGCTAACTGGGAGCCATGGATATATGGAACTGTCTTATAATTCACTTGGCTGAACAGCTGTCTGGGGCCCAAATGGAGGTCTTTCCTGATCGATTCTCAATTGGTGTATGCCAGGGATTGAACTCTGGACCTTCAGCAACAAGCTATGCCCTGTGACCCCTTCTGGAAGTTGCAGCTAAATGACCACAACGTGGAAAGTGTTTACTTTGCAGCTGTTGATTGATGAAATTGCAAAAAGGTGTCGTGGAGGGTGGCATGGGAATGGAATAAGGAATATCTCTCATTGGTTTGCAATGTGCAGTGGCTACGCAGAACCACTCATTTTAAAATAGGACTGTGAGGTAGATTTTGATTGCAATTGATGCCTGGTAATGGACCCTCATATAACTCAGGCTGGCACCAGATCCATAAAATGCTTTTGCAGTCCAGAGCGAAAAGCTATCTCAAGCTCTCGGTCTGCAGCTGAGACTGTAAACACAAGCATAATCTACTCCACACTTCCTTTTACCAAATTGAGGAGTATGTGAGAAGGAGACCTGGGAGCTGATTATTCACGGATCCTGGGTTTTTACATGCCTGAAAGCAGGGAAGTCAGCCAGAAGCCCACTGTTAAAGGCTATAAATCAACGATTGAGCTGCACCGGGCAGTGAGTGAGCTTAGTAATGAGTGGCATCATGCTACAGCATTGTCTATTCACTTTAGAATTATAAAATAAAAGGCTGTGTGTCTTGGAAAGATTAACAGCCTTATTCTTTTTGCCAGCTGATGGTGGACACATTATTTGAAATAGTAGAGCATTTAACTCAGGGATCAGTAAGTGGGATATTCCTTTTTATCCCTTTCCCTGATAAAATGTTTGGCATTTTAAACAGGGCTCACACCGGATTAAATTAATTTTAGCCCAGAGGTGGGGAACCTTTGGCTCTCCAGATGTTGCTGAACCACAACTCCCATCACCCCTAGCCATTGGCTATGCTTGCTGAGCCTGATGGGAGCTGTAGTTCAGCAACATCCGGAGGACCACAGGCCTCTCCACCTGTTTTACCCAATTGTTTGCATTTGAATTGATGAAGGGTGCAGTCCCAACCATAGATCTTCTGGGATGAGTGAGTTGGAATGTGGCAGATCTCTGGCAATTGGGTGGTATCTAGGCCGGCATAAAAGAAAGAAAGTGCTGTAGTTGCTTTGAAACTATTTCAAAGGCTTGTTCTCAAGAGAGTCTGGCTCAAGTGGAAGTAGACACATCTATCCAGTGTGCACCTCCAGATCCCATTCCCAGAACAGATTCCCCTGCTCATTCTGTCCGTCAAGGAACTGTTGTTCTGAAGCCTCAAAGCTGTATTAATCTAGTGAAACAATACATATCCTGAAGTAGCACGAACAGCACTGGTAGGCGTGGTGTTGTCAACCCTTTGGAGAGCAGCAAGCGTCGGCAACCACTGGCATATATGTAAGCTCTCTGACTGGAGTCCCCACATTACTTCTCTTCATTTCAGTTTAGTGTCAGAGGTCCTTTTTATTGGCATTACACTAGCTGCATATTGTCTGGCGCTCTGGGCAGTACACAGGAGTAAAATGTGCAAGATTTCTCTCTCTCTTCTCAAGATGGAGCGCGACTAGAAAATCCTATTTTCCAAAGGCCAGTCACCTCTCTCTGCACAATAATTCTGTCCTTCAAGTACTTGTTTCCTTTTTAAAGTTTATATCAGTAGTTGGAAAGGCTGCCTGAGGCGGTTTATTTTCTGTTACAACTCTTCTCTGTGTAAAGCATTTCCTCCTAAATCCTTTTAATGGATGACCTTTCCTTCGCTTAAGTTCATGCCCTCTTTTTTCTTTTCTCTGATGCGATTGCCTATAACTTTACATGGGGGTGCTGGTCCCCCCCCCTTTGCTTTTTTTGTTTGTTTGTTTTGTTTCGCTTGGAATACTAACCAGTGCTTTGGAACAGTAACCAGTTAATTTCTAGTCTTTCAGAAGGGAGACCTAGCTACAATAAGCCCATGGCATATTCAAGACTTGGAATTGTCACAGGGCGTAATCCCAGCTCAAGGTGCATTGAAATGAGCAGTGGGAGTCAGTAACCTCTGCACCGTCCAAAATAATTCTGTCAGCTGGCTACTAGAGCACGCAATTCAAGCTGCAAAATGAGGCTTTCTGCATCGACCACCTGTTTCATCTTGCCATTCCATAGTGAGACCAAATTGAAGTCATCCAGGGCTGTGTTACAGAGGATAATCCTCCGTTTGAAGCACAGTCTGATCCAAGTCCTGTTTATAGATAGACCACTGTAAGAGTGACGAAGAGCGGTGGTTTTGAAGTTGCCCATGAACAGTTAACGCCTAGATTAGCAGACTGAGCAGGATCACAGTACTCCCCACTGTGGGAGTGTTCCTTTTTAAAACTCTGCCAATTATTTCTAGATTTGCATCTATTCATATAAATTAGCATGTGCAACTTTTGTTCAGATCAGTGCCACATTTTGTCCTCTTGGCAACAAATTTCTACTCTTATGGCAATGTGTAAGTGGACATGCTGTGCTCTGGATCTTTGCTTTAGGTTTTGAGGCAATGATATTTATTTATTTACTAGCTGTACCTGGCCACGCGTTGCTGTGGCTATTAATTTACCGTGTGCTACTTTTACGACCAGCAGATGTCTCAGAGTGGTTAACTGGATGCAGCCCTGCTTCCCTGTTGAATATCTCCCCCCCTTACTGGAAGGAGACCCCGTTTTCACCTGCCTCCGCCGCCTGCCTCCTCTCCCAGCGGAGAGGCTCCTTCCCCTCCAAGGTCCCCCCTCAGACCACAGAAATGGCTCCCCCTTTCTTCCTCCCTCAGAAACGGCTCCTTTCATTTTTCTGGCAAAACTGCTGGCTCCGTCCCCCGCGCACACACAGGGGTGGGGGCGGAACCCGCTCCCCAAGAATGGACGTCCTGGAAAAAGTGCTGGCTCCGCCCCCCACTGAAAGTGCTGGTTCCGCCCCCTGCGCACACAATCCCAGTTCGTGAATCAAAAACATTGCTGGTTTTACGTCCAGCAGATGGCGCTGGTTTTGGCAAAAATCATGAAAATCAGGTTTTTTTCCCCTGTCACAGGTGTGACATCTATATAAGATAGGTATATAAAAACACTCCCCTATTCCAATGCAACGTTCTGTCAAATTTTCAAAGCAATCGGTGAAGGACTTTCTGAGATCTTAGATTTTGACCAAACAACAAACATTTACATTTTTATTTATGTAGATTTATTTTAAATTCAGCAATGTAGCTTTCTTGAATTCACCTGCAAGGACAATGTGGTTGTGTGGGCACAACTTTGCACTTGCAACTCAGGTTCATTATCAGAATGATGTTGCAGAGGTGCCCAAAGTTGATTTTCCTTGACCTTGCAAGTTCAAGTATGTAAACATCAAGGATAACCTTCAAGTATGTAAACATCAAGGATAACCTTTGAATAGCTCGGAACATTGAATAGGAAACCTCAGTGAAACATTTTAAAAGAGTTTAGTTGAAAGTAACCAGGATAAATGCAGCAAGGTGATCAGGCTTACAAGTGGTAAAAGTTTAGATAAGTCTTAATAGCAATAGTCAGCAGATCTGTATTATAAAGGTCCAAGTGTTTGAGTGCAGCTCTCTCTGCCCCTCTAATATCCTCGACGCCAGATTACTATCAGATTATTACTTGAGAATTTTCCATTGTGATAACCTTGAGTATCTTTTAATAAAATAATTATTTTCTCGATATTTCTTATAGATGAGGATGGCTGAGTTGTGAAGAAGTCAAATGGAAAAACATAACTTCTACCATCAGATTTCAGGAAAGTGGGTTATAGTGCCTTGGGAGCTTTTTAACTGATTAATTTTTAAAGGATGTATTAATACTAATTCAGGAAGGTAATAAGACAAAAAGGATTTAAATATTTCTGCCTGGTAGAAAGATCTTGCTAAAATGACTTTTCTGCTGTCACCATTATAAAAATAAAGAAACACTTCCAAGTATTTCTACAAAGACTGTTTTATGCACTTAAATTTAGCCTTAATTGTTCTGGGTTATGTTTGGGACTTGTTTAATACATATGGGCTCTTTCTTTCTTTCTTTCTTTTTAAATAACATTCGCTCATTTTCCACATCATTGCTGTGTCCCCATTTTACCACATGCCTTATTCAAAGCTCTTGTTATCTGCCCTGGTACCTATAGGTCTGGGTCAAGTCAGTAGAATGCATATTCATCAGCTGGTTGAGATGGGATCGTGAATAGGGAAGTTGTGAGGCACTGGGAGCAGTTGAAGCCACACAGAAGGAAGGCAGGGGAGGGAAGGTGAAGAGGCATTAGACCAGGAACAAGGTATCTGGGGCCCTGGAGATGTTGCTTCACTACAACTCACAACTCTCACCTGAGGCTGATGGTTGTTGCAGTCCAACAACTTTTTCCATGTGTTAATGAACAGTTTGTATGATTTTTTTTCCTGGAATAAAAGTCTTATTGAAACTATGCAGTCACTGCAAGATAGTGGGCCGTTCAGCGTTAGCAGCAGAAGTTGAGAACGTTGGCTGCTTTTGAATGCCATGATAAACTACAGTTTATTGCAAACCATAGTTAAGACTGTTAAGGGTTCATATGAAAAGACAAGTTGCAGCTAGGGCAATAAATGATGACTAAACACAGGCAATGAATGCCATGTTGGCTGGATTGCTAGGTGGACTTTACGCTACAAGGATGTAAAACCAACGAAATGAATTTTGGGTCATGGTTTTAGAGGGTGACAAACGAGACCTGTTATATTTCTGTTGATTGAATATTTCTATACTGAATTATATGTTATAATAAATGGATGGCGATGACAGTGATGATGATATTATCGAACAAAGTAAAACTGATAAAACAAAATCTGCCCACTGAGTTTGGTAACAGTGAGAACAACCAAACCCCATGGAAACCCACAGGAAAGCATTTGCTGTTGTTTCTTGAAGGTTATCAGAGAGGAACCTCGGTAAATGGGCTTGGCCTAGGTCTGGAATGGGCTTTAGCTGGGGTCCAGTTTGGATGCTGGTGAATCATGCTGGAAATCCATGAATGGATCTTTATGGAAAGGGCACAGTTCAGTGGTTAGAGCACATTCGCTACCAAGCTAGATGGACCAGTGACTTGACTCAGTACAAAGCAACTTCCTAAAGTTTTCAGTAAGGTAAAGCTAGCTGGCAAGAAGGATAGAAGGAAGAAATATCACACACTGCCTCCTTATCTGATACAGAGCACCTCTGCAAAATGATGGTACAAACCTAGACAGCATCTTAAAAAGCAGAGACATCACCTTGCTGACAAAGGTCCATATAGTTAAAGCTATGGCTTTCCCAGTAGTGATGTATGGAAGTCAGAGCTGGACCATAAAGAAGGCTGATCGCTGAAGAATTGATGCTTTTGAATTATGGTGCTGGAGGAGACTCTTGAGAGTCCCATGGACTGCAAGAAGATCAAACCTATCCATTCTGAAGGAAATCAGCCCTGAGTACTCACTGGAAGGACAGATCCTGAAGCTGAGGCTCCAATACTTTGGCCACCTCATGAGAAGAGAAGACTCCCTAGAAAAGACCCTGATGTTGGGAAAGATTGAGGGCGCGAGGAGAAGGGGACGACAGAGGACGAGATGGTTGGACGGTGTTTTCGAAGCTACTAACATAAGTTTGACCAAACTGCGGGAGGCAGGGGAAGACAGGAGTGCCTGGTGTGCTCTGGTCCATGGGGTCACGAAGAGTCGGACACGACTAAACAACAACAATATTGTTTTTGAGAACAGTTTGTTTTCATGTGTGTTATGGTTTGTATCTTTGTGGGACACTGCCTGTTTACTTGTTTTGCTCTTACATTTCCTGTAGCCAGATGCACAGGCGTATATGTTTTGAGTTTTGATTGTGGCCAGATGTTGGGAAAATTAATTAAGGTGCAGGGGTTCATTCAGATAAAGTTCCTATTAAAAGTAGGTGCTCCCATCCTTGCTTTGGCGCGTCATGTTGCTTTGATGTCCTGTTGTTATTGGATAATTTCCCCTTTCTCCTCCTCCTTACATCCGGCTGTTTCTGAATTAAAAATACAAAAATATTAACAAGCCAGCAATATGACTACAGCTTTCAAGACAGCCATCCAGCAATTCTTAAAAAATCATATTATGTGTACTTAATGCCTACCTGACCTTTTCTGCTGTTACTTTAATCTTTTAAAAATTCATTTAATTTAAAAGCCCGTGTATTAGGCCATTTATATGTAAATTACCTTTAATTCATGCATTGATTTAACAGACTAATCCAAAAGATCCTTTACCACTGGTGACCTCTTTGACTCTGTACTACTGAGGAAAATGTAAAGTGGTTGTATGTGACCTCACGTCCATGTGTAGCATAACATGCCTCCTCGAGTCTGCATAAATCGGTCATAATAGCAGGATTCTTCCCATAACACTGAATTATTGCACTGCAGCCTTGAGTTGCTGCTGGAGTTTAGAACAGCTTTCATTTTTTACATGATGCGCATCTTGAAACCCTGAACAGGTTTTTCAGATTGTAGATGTTAAAACGAATGGGGATTTGTAGGTAAATATTCTAGTCAATTGATTAGTTATTTGAATCTTAGGATATACTCATTATCACAATACAGAACCCCACATTTTGCTTATATATCACATATGATCTGAGCATTAAAACCTTCGGTAGAGACCATCACCTGAATCTGAAGAAGTATCTGAAGAAGTGTGCATGCACACGAAAGCTCATACCAATAACAAACTTAGTTGGTCTCTAAGGTGCTACTTTTATATGCCTGTTGTCTTTGTCCATGGACAGTGTTCTTGAAGCTACCAACATGAGTCTGACCAAACTGCGGGAGGCAGTGGAAGACAGGAGTGCCTGGCGTGCTCTGGTCCATGGGGTCATGAAGGGCCGGACACGACTAAATGACTAAACAACAACAACAAGGTGCTACTGGAAGGATTTTTTAAAATTTTGTTTCTACCTGAATCTGAGCTCTTCTTGAGTGGGAGCCATGCACCCCTGTTCCTTTATGCCTCTGAAGAACACACTGAACCATTCCAGAGCCAGGTGTATTATTGTTGTTGCTCTGGCAGAGGTGCACCCCAAACACAAACACAATAGCTGCCTTGGGTGGGGAACGCCAACCAACTGCTAATCCATTATTATTTTTTGTAATCTTCTGTGAGATTAGGAAGTACCTTGGCTTTACTATGAGTTACTATGACTTTACTGAATTGTATTAATCATTTTGATGAATACGTTCTCTGTTTACAGAATCACAGAATTGTGTTGTTTCCTTTTTATGTTGTTGTGCTTGATATTTCGGCGATTGCAATGTTTGCTGTCTGTTAGCGCTACTGCAGTCATTGCGAGCCACTTTGAGCTCAACATTTGTTGTTGGAAAAGTGTAATGCAAATATTAAACGTACACAACTCAACAATCTAAAGCCTGGTCATAGTTCACGGTCTGGAGAGATGCTCCAAACTTGAGTTCTTTGGCTCACCACACGGGGGAGATTCACACAGAGCCTAGTTTTGATGCTCTAGTCCCCTGTCTCCTGAGTCTAGGTGACTGTCACTAGCTTAACAGCTGCCTTACAAAATCATGTTGCTATCAGAACACGGATCGCCCAGAAAGATTTAAATATAATCAGATCATGGTTCTGAAGAATTAATGAGAACTACTTTCCCTTTCAAGGGACGTGGGTGGCGCTGTGGGTTAAACCACAGAGCCTAGGGCTTGCCGATCAGAAGGTCGGCGGTTCGAATCCCCGCGACGGGGTGAGCTCCCGTTGCTTGGTCCCTGCTCCTGCCAACCTAGCAGTTCGAAAGCATGAAGTGCAAGTAGATAAATAGGTACCACTCCGGCGGGAAGATAAACGCCGTTTCCGTGCGCTGCTCTGGTTCACTAGAAGTGACTTAGTCATGCTTGCCACATGACCTGGAAGCTGTACGCCAGCTCCCTCGGCCAATAACGCGAGATGAGTGCCGCAACCCCAGAGTCGGTCACGACTGGACCTAATGGTCAGGGGTCCCTTTACCTTTCCTTTCCTTTTGCAAAGCCGTGTCTACTATAATGCACAGATTTCTACAGCAACAACTCCTAGCATGTATTTGTCACTGCCAGGAATGAAGGATCACCTGACCAATTGGCAAACCGCCCTATGTATTATTGGATCTATCTGGCAGCTTTTAACAGCATTTGGGATGATAATTCGATTGAACTGTTGTTACTGTTAGTTAAAATTTAAAACCTCAAAATAATAATTATTTGTTTTCTCCTTCCTCAGAGGAATCTGTTAACATATTTTTAATACTCTATGTAAGAAACTCCATGCAAGAAACTACCCCTTTCCTCAAACTATTTGGCAAGAGACCAAAATATATTTCTGGAACAAGCACTTTAGTACCTATGCAAATTCACTGCAGGAATAAAGGAATATTAATCCAGAAGAAAACAGGAGTAAGCTCTGCCTTTAAAATGCAAACATAAACTTCTATTTAGGCAATGAAGTATGTTGGTCATGTATTTCCCGGTGATTATACAATAAATACAATTTATTTGTGTGTAGCTTCGTTCCTATGAAATGCCATAAAACAGTTTTCACCGAGAGAAATGACAGTTTGCAGAGTTATGTGCAGTCACACGCAGAAAACAAAACAGCATGTTAAAAGCTTGCCACAATAAGGAGGAGAAACGTGTCAAGATGCTGGCTAGCAGAGATAGGGCCTATAACAAGACTTCATTTTGTCATGAATGGTGAAATGTATTGACAGGATTTAAAATGTGATATCATTCATTCTCCAGGAAGTAATGGATTTTTATTTATTTCTCTGTGGAAACGGGGAGGGGAGAACACATTGTAAAATGGCAAGATTGTACCAGCTAAAAAAATTCTCCAGAACAAAAACATTAAAAGATAGGAATTGCAACCAGTTATTCAGAAAAAGTATTTAACCTTGCTATTGATAATCACAAGCAAAGAGGGCTTCTCCCATTATCAGAATAGAATTATTATTGGATAAGGTGGTTGTATCACTTTATGTGGTTGTATGAATTTATTTGGGGCATTTACCTTACTTCTGATGTTCTATTGGTGGGGAGGAGGAAGGAAGAGAGGCATCCCTCCTTCTGTGCTTGGTTCTGCTATGGCAGGGAGCCTAGTGTCAGACGAAGGATAGGCTTTCTTAGGGGGAATTGCAGGCAGATCCACACCATACATTTACAGCGCACCCAATGGACACTTAAAGCACATGACTTGCTTCATAAAATCCTGGTGACTGCAGTTTTCCCCTTACAGCACTACAATTCCCAGCATCTTTAACAAACTACAGTTCCCAGGGTTCTTTGGAAGGAGGTCACATGCTTTAAGTGAGAGCCAGTGTGGTGTAGTGGTTAAGAGCGGTAGACTTGTAATCTGGTGAACCGGGTTCGCGTCTCCGCTCCTCCACATGCAGCTGCTGGGTGACCTTGGGCTAGTCACACTTCTCTGAAGTCTCTCAGCCCCACTCACCTCACAGAGTGTTTGTTGTGGGGGAGGAAGGGAAAGGAGAACGTTAGCCGCTTTGAGACTCCTTCGGGTAGTGATAAAGCGGGATATCAAATCCAAACTCCTCTTCTTCTTCTTAAGTGTCAATTGGATGTGCTTTAAATGTAAGCTGAGGATTTGCCCTCCATACCTTCAAACAACACAAAGGAGTTTGACTGAGTTGAATGGCTGTGTTGTCGTTTAAGAGGTCCAAAATGTGGATTTGTGTTAGAGAGACTGGAAAGTATGTAAGACATTGTAGAGTGGTTAGCAAGTGCTAGTAGGGTTTGTAATGGAATTTTTGGAGACTCTCTCTCTCTCTCTCTCTCTCTCTCTCTCTCTCTCTCTCTCTCTGTGTGTGTGTGTGTGTGTAGGAGATCCAGACAAGACTGTCCATTGCCGTATGTTATAATTTTGCTATGATGATAGTAATTTGCCCAGTAAATTAGAGATAATAAGCTAATTAAAGGAATAGATGTGGGAAAAGTCAGCCAAATAATTTAACTGACAAGATAATGTTGTTTGTACCAAAGCCAAGAACATCAGTGCATATCGTCCAGTGGAAAACTGTCAGTTCTGGAAATTCTGTGTGTTTAAAAGTAATTGATGGGAAGCCTAATGAGCATACAGACTGCCTTTAGTATTACATTACATCAGAAAAAGTGTCTTGATAGAAAACATGCATCAAGAGAAGGAGAATGGGTGGTGGTGTGGGTGTGACTTTTCTAACTGGGTACTAATGATATGGAACAGAAAGACCAGTTGTTTTACTTCGCATACATTGAGGCTATGCATGGAGCAAAAGGGACCAGCTGCACAAAACACAACTTCAGATGATTTACCTTGTCCCTTGGAGGGTAAATGCAATAAGCAATGGGTTTAAAGAAGAAGATAGCCAAATAATTTTAAATACTGTGGAAACTCTCCTGGGACTCAGCTATACAGCTGCAAATAAAACATTTTGTGTTGTGAACTCTAATATACCATCACTAGACGGCGAGAGTGAGCTATGGCAATTTTGATGTATTTTTCAAAACATTTTTTTAAAAAGCTTTTGCACATCCCAATTCCAAATGCATTATTTTTGTGCCCCCCCTTTTAAAAATGTTTTGAAAAATACATCGAAATTGCCATAGCTCACTCTCGCCATCTAGTGTCACATTTGTATATTCTTGATGTGTCAGGAGCCACAGAAGAGTCCACCTTGGCCTTGGCCTGCCTATGTTTAAATATCAGCAAACAAGCTTTGCATCCTCTCACTTCCTGCCCTGCCTCCCCTACAGTTTCTCGCTGGGGCAACACTGGGAGACGTGCCTCCGTCACCCTGCCTAGGTGTCCATTCCTTGATGAAGTCTTCACCTATTGCTACCATGGGGATGGGAGATGTCATGGTTCTTCTGCTAACAATGTGTTCAAGGTGGGTAGGAAGGAGAGGGTGCTTGATTACCCAAGGGAGAAGGGGCATGTAGTAGTAGTAGTAGTAGTAGTAGTAATGATGATGATGATGATGATAATAAAATAATAATAATAATAATAATAATAATAATAATAATAATAATAATAATTTATTATTTATACCCTGCCCATCTGGCTGGGTTTCCCCAGCCACTCTGGGCGGCTTCCAACAAAACATTAAAATACAGTAGTCCATCAAACATTAAAAGCTTCCCTAAACAGGGCTAGTAGTCTAGTAGTCTTTGACATCTATCTGTAGCATAGACATTTTTAGCATAGGAGAATGAGCAGCACCAGGCAGGTGACTTTTTATGTAGTAGTAGTAGTAGTAGTAGTAATACTACTACTACCAGTACTAATACTAATTATTTATACCCCGCCCATCTGGCTGGGTTTCCCCAGCCACTCTGGGCGGCTTCCAACAAATTATTAAAATACATTAGTCCATCAAACATTAAAAGCTTCCCTAAACAGGGCTGCCTTCAGATGTCTTCTAAAAGTCTGGTAGTTATTGTTCTCTTTGACATCTATCTGTAGCATAGACATTTTTAGCATAGGACAATGAGCAGCACTTATGCTTTAAAGCTCCCTGCCTATTGGCATCAGGCAGGTGACTTTTCAGCACCTGCTAAGAACAGTTTTGTTTAGGTAAGCCTATTCAGACACACACAAGTTGATGTGTCTTAATTTGTTTTTAACTTACCTGTTGATTTTGAATTTTTTATATACCTAGTTGTTGTTGTTTTTTAACTTAGTTTGATATTGACAATTTTAATGCTTTGGTTTTGTGTGCGCGCAAACCACTTAGAGGTTCTGTTTACAAACAAACAAACAAACAGTACATGAAGTTGGTTCAATAAAATAAAACACCCATCATTCGCAGCTAGCATGGCTCGTCTTCGGGGATGATGAAAGGCACCCTTCCAAACGTTGTTGGACTACCACATTGGCCACCCCTGGGTATTGCTTACCAAGGGATTTGGGTGTCAAGTTGCGAGACACGGTTTCTTTTTGTGCAACTCTGAAACGATTAGAGGTGAAAGCGCACGTCTCTTTTATGAGGATTTTATATCTCAGCAGTTAACTTAGCTTTGGGCTAAAACATGGCATGCGTGTGATCTTAGCCTGCAGGTGCATTTTCCAGCTCTTACTTTCTTCAAAACGATTCATCCTTTTCATTATTCTTCAGATACAAGAAAATAAATATTTTGTCACTCTCTGAAGCCTAGCAATTAATTAGACAGACTGGGTTTACTTTTATACAGAGTCTCCCCCCCCTTTTTTTTTTTTACTGCTTTGGCGAAGGAAAAAGACCTTCATCTGGAGATAAATTGTAATGGCAGTTCTCTTGAGGCTTTAGAAGGAGAAAAATCGGCTATGGTCTTATTGTGAAAATCTGCCTATCAGGGGCCAAGACAAAAAAATACAGTTGTCTTGTAGAGGCTGGTTTCTCCATGCAATGGGTCTTTATAACCTGAAGCATTATTTCTTTTTTTAGCAGCAGCTAAAAAAGCCAATGCAATTCTGGGCTGCATCAATAGGAGTATAGCATCTAGATCAAGGGAAGTAATAGTACCACTGTATTCCGCTCTGGTCAGACCTCACCTGGAATACTGTGTCCAGTTCTGGGCACCACAGTTCAAGAAGGATATTGACAAGCTGGAACGTGTCCAGAGGAGGGCAACCAAAATGGTCAAAGGCCTGGAAACGATGCCTTATGAGGAACGGCTTAGGGAGCTGGGTATGTTTAGCCTGGAGAAGAGAAGGTTAAGGGGTGATATGATAGCCATGTTCAAATATATAAAAGGATGCCATATAGAGGAGGGAGAAAGGTTGTTTTCTGCTGCCCCAGAGAAGCGGACACGGAGCAATGGATTCAAACTACAAGAAAGAAGATTCCACCTAAACATTAGGAAGAATTTCTTGACAGTAAGAGCTGTTCGACAGTGGAATTTGCTGCCAAGGAGTGTGGTGGAGTCTCCTTCTTTGGAGGTCTTTAAGCAGAAGCTTGACAGCCACCTGTCAGGAATGCTTTGATGGTGTTTCCTGCTTGGCAGGGGGTTGGACTGGACGGCCCTTGTGGTCTCTTCCAACTCTATGATTCTATGATTCTATGATATGATTCTACGTGGATCTGATGGATTCCCCATAACAATGTAGATCTTTTTCTGTGCTGGTGTGGAGAAAATCTGATTCCGTAAAGGGCGCTGCTGCGACGCCTTGTAAGTAGGGTTGGCTGTAACTCTAGTAAATAAATGCAAATGAATGTCAAATGTTGGGATAATGCACTGATTTGGATAAACAGTGGATTTACCGTATTTTTCCATGTATAAGACTAGGTGTTTTCCCTAAAAAATAATGTCGAAAATTAGGGGGCGTCTTATACAGTGGTACCTCTGGTTACGTACTTAATTCGTTCCGGAGGTCCATTCTTAACCTGAAACTGTTCTTAACCTGAAGCACCACTTTAGCTAATGGGGCCTCCCACTGCCGCTGCGCCGCTGCCGCACGATTTCTGTTCTTATCCTGAAGCAAAGTTCTTAACCTGAAGCATTATTTCTGGGTTAGCGGAGTTCTTAACCTGAAGCGTATGTAACCTGAGGTACCACTGTACCTGGATAGTGCTGAGGGTGGACTGGCGATTGGTTGTTGCCGTATATATAGGTGGCGCCTTATACATGGAGGCGTCTTATAGACGGAAAAATACGGTAGTTAATTTCAGCTCGATGGCAGAGCATCTGCCTTGCATGAAGATGTTCTCAAGTTCAATACCTGGCCTTTACAAGTATAGCTAGGTGCAGGGGTGCCATCTCCTGGGGGCCCAACCCTTTTGGGGCCTCCCCAGTCTTCAAAAAAAAAAAATCAGGGCCAAGCACGGAGCTGAGTGCAACATGGCTTCAGTGGCCGGCTCCTCCTCTTCCTGCCACAGAAGGGAAGGAGGGGGAAAGCTGCCCCCTGCTGGTGGTGGTGGCAGGAGGAGGTGAAGGAGGTGCCGCCAGCCATTGAAGCAACGCAATATGTTAGCCCCCCCCCATCTCCCTTACAAGTTGGTGCCTCTGGCTAGGAAAGACTCCTTCCCGAAACCCTGGAGAGCTGCTTCCGGTCAGTGCAGACAGTACTGAGCTAGATGGACCAATGGTTTCACTCAGTATAAGGCAGTTTCCTATGTTCCTAGTAAATGCTTAGAAGACCCCTTGTCTCTCTCTCTTGGCTGGGAAACGCTGTATTTCTATACGTTGTAAATTAGGTCCCACACATTGAATTGGTATTGCCTCTTTAAGGATGCACTTTTTTTCCTTGATTAACAATTAATCACATTTTCTGACTATTTTGAAGCCCTTGTGGGAAGATCAAATCTGTAGTCTGATCGTTTTCTTTTTAACTGATCTCTCTCTCTCTCTCTCTCTCTCTCTCTCTCTCTCTCTCTCTCTCTCACTTTTGCAAAGAGCCCAATTGTAAATGAGTGGGTAGTTTTAGGGGAAAGGCCTGCCACACTCTTGTATCTGTGTTATCTGTGTTATATTCATTTCATTTTGCTCCCCGGTATCACAATGGAACTACTTCACTGTGTAATTTCCATGTAGTTCTTTTTTTTTTTTTTTTTTTTTTTGCAATTCTAATTCCTGCCCGCCTATTGTATTACAAAAGAATTGAAGAACTAGGATATTTGCACGAAGGACATTTTAAATTCTAATGTCAGGGGTCATTAATCATTTTTTGTTGTTATACCTAAGAAGTACAATTCCTACACAGAGGGGAGAATATGGGAGAGGAATACATTTTGAAAATGCTGCTTGAGATTCATTTTTCACTTTCTTCAAGCTGCAAAAAAACAAACCCAGAAAATCAAAAAGAATCCCAAGTCAAAATAATTTACATATATTATAATTTTGGCAGCTGTTATCCATAGTATCTGTCTCCAAGTGTTGATGTTGAAATTAACACTTTTTAAATTTGCTTCCCTTTCGTTTTTAAACTTGAGGTTTCTACAAACAAGGGTGTTTTTAAAAGAAACAAAAAAAACCCTGTGTTTTTATTAACACATAAGTCTCCAGGGAAATTGCTTTAAAGTATTTGAATATCTAAAACAAATTTGCAAAAGCTTGTTTTGCATTAGATAGCTATTTCCCCATCCTTTTCCAGATAGAAATGTGTTTGTTTTCCAGCTAAATTATATGTTAATTAATTAACGGATGAAAGAGCAACGTTAATTCCAAGTATTATTCACTGTATTTTTATTAGCGATAATATCTTTCCTCCCCCTCATTTTCGAATGAATTTCTCAATGATTGGTGCAGGTCACATTTTAGAAATTATCTCTTTGGATGTGTAATGGCCAAGTTCTGGTTGGTTTCAAAGCAGCAGCTTTTGAGGCTGGCAAACACTGATTTGTGGACTATTGCAATCCAGTTCAAGTCATGCTGGTTTGGAAGACGTTAAGCCCCTTTATAGTCACACTAACGGGCAGGGTTTTCAGGCAAGAGATATTCACAGCTCTACCTAGAGGTGCTGAGGATTAAACCTCAGCATGCAAACCTTCTGCATGCAAAGCAGATGTTCTGTCACTGAGCCGCAGCTCTTCTCTTACTAAGGAGTAGGAGCTGACTCTAGCAACCTCTCTTAACCAATGAAATCCTCTAGCGGAAGCAGCATTTGGGCTGACAGTATACACAGCTGCAGTCTAACATTTGGCTTGGCTTCCAGCGGCTGATGCACACAGTCAGGGCTGCTGAGAGACAGCTATGGGGTACAGATGTGTTGGGCCTCATAGCCCACAAGGGTAATGAAATTGTCAGCTTTCATTTTTCTGAAAAGGCAAGTCTCCAGGCCTCCTAGAAAGGAAGTTGCGAAGTAAAATAGGGGTGGCCCATCCCTCACCTCCGCTGCAATTTCTGTGAGATGAACCAGTCTGGCTGCTGCTACCTGGCTGCTGTTTTGAGAGCCGGTGTGGTGTAGTGGTTAAGAATGGTAGACTCATAATCTGGTGAACCGGGTTCGCGTCTCCGCTCCTCCACATGCAGCTGCTGGGTGACCTTGGGCTAGTCACACTTCTCTGAAGTCTCTCAGCCTCACTCACCTCACAGAGTGTTTGTTTTGGGGGAGGAAGGGAAAGGAGAATGTTAGCCGCTTTGAGACTTCTTCGGGTAGTGTTAAAGCGGGATACCCTGTTTCCCCTATTTTAAGACGTAGTCATAAAATAAGCCATAGCATGATTTTTTCGCATTTGCGAAATATAATCCATACTCTAAAAATAAGCCATAGCGATAGGCGCAGTTCTGGAAGGCGCCAAGGAAAACGCGGGGCTGGGCTTACGTAATAAAAATAAGACATCCCCTCAAAATAAGCCATAGTGCGTTTTCTTGAGGGAAAAAAATATAAGACGGTGTCTTAAAATAGGGGAAACACGGTATCAAATCCAAACTCCTCCTCCTCCTCCTCTTCTGCAGATTCTGCTTTTTAACTCTTTAAATACTGAACAGTGTACGAACATCTGAACGTAATTGGTGTAAATCTTAAATCACCTTTGAACCTCTCCATCTGAATTTTATCTCGGACTGAATGCAGTATTTTTCGTTGTTGGCATCTGCCTTTCTCTCTCTTTCCCCCCAAATATTTTTATTAAAGTTTTCACAATACAATAAAATAGTATCTAGAACAAATAGAATCAAAAAGACAATGGGGGTGGGGGTGGGAGAGAAGAGCAAGGAAAGATAAAAGGGAAAGAGAAGAAGAAATGGAACAGAGAGAAATGGAGTGTGTGTGCCTCCGAGGGTGAAGTCAAATAACTGCGTTAGCAGCACCAAAGTGACCTCTTTGGGGCACAAGCCTGGGCAGTGTGTAGGGGCGTCCTGGGCTGCCCAGAGAGCAAGACCCTCCTCTCGTCCTCACCAATGTGGTCCAAAGGAAAGCAGAGCAATACATTTGGCATCAACTTGGCTGCAGGAGTTGCTGGAAGGAGGTGTACAAGGCACCATCCAACCTAGGGACTCTACTCCACTTTTGTGTAGATAACAACAACAACAACAACAACAACAACAACAACAACAACAACAATTTATTATTTATATCCCGCCCATCTGGCTGGGTTTCCCCAGCCACTCTGGGTGGCTTCCAACAAAATATTAAAGTACAATAGTCTATTAAACATTAAAAGCTTCCCTAAACAGGGCTGCCTTCAGAGTTTACCGTATATACTCGAGTATAAGCCGACCCGAATATAAGCCGAGGCACCCAATTTTACCACAAAAAACCTGGGAAAGCTTCATAGGAGCCACTGCCTGCCTCACTCGAGTATAAGCCGAGGGCGGCTTTTTCAGCACAAAAAATGTGCTGAAAAACTAGGCTTATACTCGAGTATATAGGGTACTCCTTAATCTTTTCTTCTCCCGAAGATATCCTGCAAGGCAATTGTCAGCCTAAGATCTGCTGGTGAAAGGCCTACAGTAATGCAACTTATTTAACAACTCATAAAACTTGAGTTTTTTTGCATGGTTAAGGGCAGGCACTAGGGCTTAGTGTGGCTCTCATGCCTTTAACCACAGTGGTACCTTGGAAGTCGAACGGAATCTGTTCCGGAAGTCTGTTTGACTTCCAAAACCTTCGGAATCCAAAGCGCGGCTTCCGATTGGCTGCAGAAAGCCAAAACGTCCGAGTACCAAGGCATTTGGGATCCAAGGTACAACTGCATAGTTATGGAGAAAGTTTTACCTGTTGGACTTCTGTCTGTTCTATATCTTATTATTTGTGTGTGCTTCATTTTTAGTACGCCACCCACTTGCAAAAAAGGCACATATTTCCATGTGACAACGTATATGCTGATTTTATGCAAATTTGCAACTTCTTTAGTGAGTGCAGCAGAGGACCCAATCTATATTCATTAAACTGGGAACATAAAAAAAAAACTTGTTGGCACCCCTGTTGATAGCACAATGTGTGATGTGAGTTGTGTTGGCGTTTTCAAGCATTTCTACGCATAAACATCTGGGTGACAAAATTTCTTTCTCAGGAGGTTTCCGGAGATAATGCTGTTTTGTGGCATTGCACATGCTCACTGTTTGCATGCACTGCGTGACCTGAGGCTGTATGTTATAGAGTCCCTCACAGCAGCTTTGTAACAGTGAAACACATTTAATAAATTCAACATTGGGGTGGCACCTAGGAGCTGGAGACTATGAAGTATTATAAGGATCTAATTTGGCATTTGGCAGCTTATCCAAATGTAAACTGCCAAGGTCAGTCCAAGGGGGAAAACATACAGATAGTTAGGAAACGGCCTAGAATCACCATGAAGAATCTATGTCACTACAGTGGTACCTCAGGTTAAGAACTTAATTCGTTCTGGAGGTCCGTTCTTAACCTGAAACTGTTCTTAACCTGAGGTACCACTTTAGCTAATGGGGCCTCCCGCTGCCGCCACACAATTTCTGTTCTCATCCTGAGGTAAAGTTCTTAACCTGAGGTACTATTTCTGGGTTAGCGGAATCTGTAACCTGAAGCGTCTGTAACCCGAGGTACCACTGTACTACGGCCCAAGCCATAACATATACTTCAACTCAGTCCTCATCTATACTTGCCATGTTCTTCGAATTCTCAGACTGACCTGAACATTTTTCTCCGGCACATGATCTGCGGCTGATTCTCCTCCATATGTAAGCTTGCCCACATTGAATGCTACATTCCCAAGGGGCTGTGGGACCGTCTCAGGTGGCTGTTTGAGAACACTGAAACCGCAAGGCATTTTCTATGGGCCACTTCCATAGTCTTCGGATGTCTTCTAAAGGTTGTATAGTTAGATATTTCCTTAACTCAATACCCTCCAACATTTCTTGGATAAGAATAGGGACATCCTACCATACCCCTCAACATTTCACCACTGAAAATAGGGACGTCCTAAGGAAAAGTGGGACATTCCAGGATCAAATCAGAAACTGGAAGGCTTCTGTAAATCCGGGACTCTCCCTGGAAAATAGGGACACTTGGAGGGTCTGAGGGCATGGCCTCAAATTTTGTTATTCAGCATTTGCATTCAACCCATAGGAAGGCCCCTCCTAGGCTGCCTTTGTCTACTAGTCTGTTTAGCTTTTAATCTTTAATATCCATGTTGATCATGAAAGCCACGTTCTTGTTGTTAGCATCACAACAACATAGGCCATGCTTTTCATTCATTTTCTGGATCACTTGTGATGATCTGGTTCATGTGACGAGCGTCACAACATCGTGGGATCACATTGTATGGGCTTAATTGCCATCTTCCGAGCAATGCAACACCCCCCCAACAAAAAACCTAAAATGAAGGTTTTTGAATTTGTTTTTAAAGTTCTTTGAAAGAGAGGGAGAAATTGCACATTATTTCCATCTTTATAGATGGAAATGATTTGAATAGCTCTTATGCAAATGGCGCAAGCAGAATAACAATGTGTAAGCCATTCATTGAACTTAGCTATGCTTGCACATTCTTGCTTTGATTGTTCTTCAGAACACACAATTTAGTGAAATGTATCAGTTGCTTTGGTTACAAATGGAAATGTCCATAGAGAAGCAAGTGGAAACTGTGGTTTGGGCTCCCCTCCTTTTCTACCATTCATGTTCCTTCAACAATGGTATGTATACATTATCACCGTGTGGAAATCCTATATGCACAGGTAAATGGGGAGAATGGGGGGAGTTTATTTTAATGGACAGCAGAGTTCTTTCTACAGTTCCTGAATGTGCTAGTAGTGAATTTTGTGGATTAGTCCAACAACAGGAGTTAATGGTGGCTCTGAAATCTTGGCATTTGTCAGGAAAGTGAACATAGGGGTTTGTGCCTCCAAACTCATTATGATTTGGTCCTAGATCCTTTTGAGATTTGGGCTCAATTTGCAATGGACTTGACCCCCCTATTTGCCTTCTTCATCTGGAAGGGGTAGAACAGGCTCAAAGCAGAGCCCTCTGTTAGGGGCTACCTAATGGCAAGTCTTCTCCACTGTGGCCACCAGGTAAGAGAAGGGGATGGAAGGATTGTGTCTGGGGTGGAGAGATGTAGGCTCCTTGGTGATATCACTGGGACTATGACAGGGCTTTGGCTTGGAATGAGATTGACCTTTAAACACATTGTTTGAACCTGACTTGAATTGGGTCCGAAGTAATTTCATTTTGGGGTGGCCACTCTCTGAACTAAGGTGTATGAGGCTTTCCCATCACTAACAGGAGTTATTGCATATTGCTCAATTCAGCATATGCAGAGATATGTGAAAGTATAACAGTAATGTCAATGGGGGGGGGAGATAAGCAATTAATTTCCTTCCAAGGCACATAAGTATTAGACTAGAGATAATAATATTACTTTGTATAGCAGAATTTCAGAGTTAATTTAGTTATAAAGCATAGGCCTTTATTTCTAATATTCTTCATATGTGATAGGTGAGATGATTAAATTGCAGATTCTGATGTAAATTAGCTTTGACACATGCAAGTTATCAGCCTGAAGTCAAAGCACACAGCAAACCTCTTTGAGAAGACCTCTGTAGCTTGAAGTATTATCTGCATCTATCTATCTTCATATGCCTTTATGAAGCATTAATTCTTCCACGGTGACTATTGCGTGTTATATCAGGATGCCAAATCAAAATGTTTGAAATGAGATAAGGACCACTGGAACCAGAATGGAAGGTCGTTGTGTTCTTTAGTCTTTGGAATTCAAATATTCGTGACATAAGAGACTCTTCAGAAATGGACATTTGGTAACCTAAGTTTCATACGTTTTTGACAGTGAGCAACACACAGGAAAAAAGTGGTGGTTGCTGACTTAAACTAGGGCAAGGATAACGATTATGCTAGTGTATCCATAACCTTTTTACTTTTATTCTCAAACCACAAAACCATAAATCTCTTTTTATTGCTACAGTGCTGTTTTTGTCTCTTGGATGTCTAATCCGACCTGGTGGAATGCTCTGTCCCATGAGACTAGGGCCCTGCGGGACCTGATCTCCTTCCGCAGGGCCTGTAAGACAGAGTTATTCCGCCTGGCCTTCAGTCTAGCCTGATCCCCTATTCCTTTTCCCCTTCCCTTTTTTCTGAAGATACCCTTCTGGGTCCCCACATTAAAATTCTTCCCTGGTCTCCCTACTGGCCTAGCAAAACTAACTTGGCCAGTTAGCCCTGGTGATCCCATTGATGTTTGTTTTTATGCTGTTTTTAGCTGTTTTTTTACGTTGTTTTTAATCATTGTTTTGTATTTGTTGTTAGCCACCCTGAGCCCGGTTTTTTGACCGGGAAGGGCGGGGTATAAATAAAAATTTATTATTATTATTATTATTATCTCTTACTAATACCCTTAAGGTATTAATAAATCAGCTAGTTCTAACCAGATTTAGAATCAAGCTGTGGCTTAGCATGACATCACTAGGATAGGAGGAGGGACACTGTGGCCACAGTCTTTGGTTTGCTCGTTCACGCTAAGCCATGGTCTAGCTTAGCGTATGTGAAACAGGCCGCACGATATTTTCAGAATATTCTTGAATATAAATATATTCAGTCATTTGCCTAGCTATACCTGTTACAAGTTTATTTATTTATTACAGTTATATCCTACCCTTATTCAAAATAGTTCTGGGTGGTAGTGTCCCGCTCCCAGTTTTATCCTAAAAACAACCCTGTGAGGTACATTAGGCCGAAAGGCAATTACTTACCCAAAATCATCCAGTGAGATGTTTGAATGAAGAATTGACTGCAGCCATGTTGGCTCTCAGTATACGTCGTTGTTTATTTATTCATTTTTATTTCTTAAACTTCTTGGTCACTTGCCACTCAAAGGTCTCCAAGTAGCTTATATTAAAGAAAAGTATACATAATATAATATAGTATAATATATAGAATATATAGAAAAGGAGGGTCATAAACTATGTTAATCCTCCATACAACATATGGAAAAACAAAAAGACACCAGGCCCCTAAACAGTGATAAAAAAATGTTGGCAATACTAAAAAAATAAACAAAGTAATGCTCCCACCCACTAACCAGCAGGTAAATAAAAACTCAACCGCCTGCCCAAAAATCATTCACGTCGACCCAACAATTCCTCGCCCAGAAGTTTGGCATCAGGCTACTGCAAATCAGCAGTGGGTGGGTCCAAGGTCCTTCGGGGATAGTGTGGCATCTGCCCTCACCTTTCTGGGGGAGCAGTAGCAAAGCAGGGAGATGGTGGCTGCTGGTGGGGATGCAGGAAGGAGGTGTTGACAAACTTTGACCTCAGAATAATGTAGAACAGATTTTTCTGGTATTTATCAGGCAGTTAAAAGGGACAGTCATCACATTGGAACAGAAGCAAGTGTGGTCTTCATTGTGTAGTGGTTAAGAGTGGTAGACTCATAATCTGGTGAACCCGGGTTTGCGTCCCCGTTCCTCCACATGCAGCTGGGTGACCTTGGGCTAGTCACACTTCTCTGAAGTCTCTCAGCCTCACTCACCTCACAGAGTGTTTGTTGTGGGGGAGGAAGGGAAAGGAGAATGTTAGCCGCTTTGAGACTCCTTCGGGTAGTGATAAAGCTTGATATCAAATCCAAACTCTTCTTCATAGAATAGTATTCAAATATGTTTTTCTTCCTCCAGATTTCCAGTTTCCCCCTCAGTTTTTCTATGGACTAAAACATGGACTAAGTCATTTAAATTTTTATTTTCAGTCCAATTTCATTAAACGGGGAATTGTTTACCGCTTGATCTCTGGCTGTCAGAGGCATAATATCTGGGGACTGTTAGTTCTGGGAGGGAGGGTACCATAAAATACCGGTACTTTTGTGAGCAGATCATGTTAGTAAAGTTTTTGCCCAACAAGCACCTGCAACCAGAATGGGTTAATTTTGTGAAATAAAAAGGTTTGTGTGTGTGATCGTTTTCTGTGTGTGTCAAGGATGAAATTTATCTTTTTGGATAAAACGTGTTAAGTTGCATTCCTGTAAAAGGTTTACTTCATTTGTCAGAATATATTTACTGTCTCAGGAGATGTATTAAATATTTTTAAATATGTTTGCCTTGGTTTCTCTTTGTCATATTTCTTTATATTTTCTCTTTCTAAGCAAGGAAGGCAAGGAAGGAAGGGGAAATATGTTTTCAGTTTAAGGTGATCAAAAGTAACTAAGTGTGCTATGTTTCCCACTTCATTCATCATGGAGAAAGAAGTTAAAGCTGCAGTCCTGAAGATACTTTTCTTGCCGTGTGCCTCTGGGATTTAAGTGGGAGCTTTGCAGACCAGCTGCTGTGCTGCCTCGGCCAGAGCAGTGGGGAGAGGTTGGTAGCACTGTTGCTGCAGCAAAACATTTTAATATTAAGAGGAAGGAGGAAGGGGTGGTAGAAGGGAGGAGGGGCTGGCTACCAGTGCCACTGCCTGTCTTATCTGAGCATGCAAAGAGTGAGAAAAGTGAGGAGATGGAGCAGCATCTTCTGCATACCTTCTGCTCTGCCCTGGGAGGCTGTACATTGGTCCCAGATTTGGAGGAAGACAGCAAGCGAATGAGCAGCCATGATAGCAGTGGTGTGGAGCTAAGCCCACTCAGAAAGGGATCCCACTCAGGAATGTGGGACTCTCCAAAAGCTTGCATTGGCCCTCTGATCTTAAACACCCAGGACTCACTAGTTTCCCATTGAATGTAATGGAACTTACTTTTGAGCTGATGGCATTGAGGTAGTCTCATCACAATGAGAGAGGTCTGGTGAGACTTGCCTTTGCATTACATGCTAGGTTTATTTATACCTTTTTTAAAATGTCTATCCTTCCTGTTTCTCCAAGGAGACTCAAGACTGCTAACAAGACTTGGGGGGGGGGGGAGCAGATATAATCCCTACAAACAAAATGCAGTATAGATTCAAAATAATAAATGCACAATACCTAGCCTGCTTAGCAAATTCCAACAACACAACATATCCCGCTTTATCGCTACCCGGAGGAGTCTGAAAGCGGCTAACATTCTCCTTTCCCTTCCTCCCCCACAACAAACACGCTGTGAGGTGAGTGGGGCTGAGAGACTTCAGAGAAGTGTGACTAGCCCAAGGTCACCCAGCAGCTGCATGTGGAGGAGCAGAGACGCGAACCCGGTTCACCAGATTACGAGTCTACCGCTCTTAACCACTACACCACACTGGTTTCCTATTTTCAGGTTTTATTCAGCACTGGCAGAAGTCAAATAGGAAGGTGCAAGGTGTGAGTGGGGTGTGCAAACCTGCCTCTGGTTCCTTCTCCATGCTGTTATATGCAACCTACTCGTCCCTCCTTGCATTGCACGGCCTACGCCAGAAAATTCTTATTCTTTACTTGAAGCTCATCTAACAACCTATTTATCAAGGGCTTTTCACTTGAAATTCTAAGCTGTTGGGAAGCCCTGTGAATAATTGATATCCCTTTATTACTCATTGTTAGCTCCCCTTGCATAAAGAAAAGCATTTATCTTTTATAGTTTACTCTCTTGTGTACCGAGATGGAGCTGGCTGTAGGCATGTAAAAATTAACAGCCACGGGGACTTCCATTTCTAAGTAGTTTGCTTCAAATAGGTGGATAGGTCTGAATTTTTAATTAACAAAACGTTTAAATGGTTGTCACTCTGACATACCTGGTGGGCCAAATCTCTTCTAAATAGACCAGAACGTTATAACCAAGGATTAGTTATCCTATATTGCCTTTAAAAGCAAAGCCCTCGCTCTTCCCCCTTCCCCCGAAATCCTATATCCTTTCACCGGGAAATTATCTGGTGAGGCATTCTCCTTTCTCTGCTTAAAGGGAAGATACTGTGAGCTTCCACAATGGGGACTGATGCATATTCAAGACTCACCTGCTATACAAGATTTGTTCAAGACTGAATGTAAAATAGGTCATTCTGAGCCTTCCATTTGTCAAGTAATTTAAATGACTAGAACAAACTACACTTGCAAATCGTACCAATTTAACTGGCGCCATATAAGGCAGATGCAGTTGTTCAGCCACAAAAGGGCCATGGAATCCAGCTGGCTCATCCTGCAGCCTCACAGCTCAATTCTGTACATATTTATTGGGAAACAAATTCCATTAGTTTCAACAGAACTAACTTCCTAGTAAATGCACATAGGATCTCAGGTCCCCCCCCCAGGGGGGAGCATGCAATATGGATCAATGAGTCAGAGGCGGAAGGATCCTAGTTTTGGCTTGACTTGTACCCTCATGCTGAACCAGTCGGGTTTTGCAGAGGCCAGTCCAAAGCTGTGTTTGCCATAACTGCAAGTGGAGGAAGGACAGGAAATTATATCCGGGAACCAGAGCCTGCTGACACACACACTCCCCAAAAGTCCAATTACTCTCACCATAGGATTATTCCAGGCACAGGCAAACTCTGCCCTCCAGATGTTTTGGGACTACAACTCCCATCATCCCTGACCACTGGTCCTGTTAGCTAGGGATGATGGGAGTTGTAGTCCCAAAACAGATGGAGGGACGAGTTTGCCTATGCCTGGATTATTCTTCATCTGCAGACCACTATGAGCCACATCAAAGTTGGGGTCAAAGTCGCTTCGCAGAAATGAACCAAGTAAGTCCGAGTATAATAGTGGGATAATGAAGAGCTGTGAATGACCAGTAGCAACAGCAAATAGTTACAGCATATGCTTCTCCAGCAGCTGTTGCCCAATCACCACATTTCACAACTCCATGAGTAACACAGGTGAGAAGATGGCACGGTGGTGTCCTGTCATTGTTGACCACAGAGAGGATAACTGCCCCTTTCTTTGTGTCAGCAGCAGCAGCAGCAGTAGGTTGTTCAAGTTCTGAGACTGTCTCTCTTTATGTCCCAGGCAAGGTGGCTGTGACTCAGCCCAGGGTTTGATCATGTTTACTAGGAAGTGATACCTTTTGGAATAGCCAATCCATCTCGAGCTCTTCAGCTTCCAAATAATAGAGACATTTAAGCAGCCAATGACGGCTGATTTGAAAACAACCACCCTTGGTCACTGGGCTCCCCAAATTGTCAATAGAACAGATGGTGTGGTTTGATGGCTGTTTCACTGGACACGCCAATTGTGACATGCGAAACTCATCCTGGTCTGTAGTATATCAGTGAGAGAACAGAGTTGTTTGAAGTCTCTCTTAAACTGGGTGAAACAACTCAATCCCACATGCACAACGATTTGATTGTCTAACATAGTTAATGCATAGTCCAGTGTTTATTGATCCTAAAAGCATTTTGCTTGCGGTGCATAATACCTCTGCTGTTCTTTGAAAGAACAAAGCAGGGTTCTTTCAAAGTGCAGTGTCACACTGCACCCCTCCTTCTCCTTCATCTGATGGACTCATAAGTAGCTTTGTAATGGTTTCAGCAGCAGGGAAGTCTGTCTAATCAGGGAGAGGAAATGGAAGGAGATAAACGTTAATGTGAAACTGGAGGGGAGGGGAGGGGGGGAATCTATTGCTTTGCTTCCTGGAATGCCTCTCCTTCTACTGTTCAAAATTTGTATATGCAGAACGATAAGGAGAGTTTTGTCTTGGTTTAAGCAGGAACCAAATGTAATAAAAGCAGAGAGGGAAAAGTGAAGATAGACATCTGCTTAGTCACTCGCTTTGGCACACTACAACAGGCCTTCAGTCTGAAGTGAGCTGAATTGGGAGCAGCGAGGACAGGGAATGGGAAAAACACAGAATGTTGCAGCTCGCTTTGACTTTGCATTGCATTTGTCATTGATTGGTACCTCAATGACATCTTCAGAGGAGGCAATCAGGGAAGCTGGGCTGGTTTGGGACAGAGCAGTAGCAGGATACTTTGGTGACCCTACTATGTTAACGGAGGCATTTAAGCAATCCCTAGGAGATGCTGGTCTTAGTAACTAGTACAGGAAAAGCCAACTTTATTCTCCAGTAGGGATGGGGGTTCTCTCTTCTGTACCTCTTCATATTTTTATTGCATTGTGTTGTCTCAAACCTTGTCCTTGGAGGTTTGCTTTTTCTGAGCCTAGTATGGTGATTTGCAAAAAGCAGGTTATTGTTTTTTATTCTCCTGACAGTGGTATGATTGCTTCTTCCATAGAGGATATCATTATCTTCTTACATTATTATTCTTATAATTATTTTGCTATTGATTGCCCATCATTAAGTAGCCAGCTGTCCTCTAGGGGGTAGGAAACAAAAAAAATGAAAGATTTAAATCATTGTTGTGTGTTAATGACACATATCATCAGCAAGACACCCCCTGTAGGATAAAACCCTTTAACAAAACAATAGATCCAGCCCACTCCCTCACCTCCCTTCCACTTCTTGAAAACTTTGTACAAATCCTTTTATATTTTTTAAAAATTGTATTTAGCATAAACTTACTTATTGATATAAATATGCAACTTTAATAATTATTATTTTAGTAAGATACACATTTTAAACATTTAAGTTAATGCAAAGCATCTTTGCATTACAGAACATCACTGATTGATTGGGTAGGTGGGGTTGGATTGTTAATGGTCTCTGTTCTACTTCACAGAAAATAATGCTTGTATTGTTGCGCAAGAGATTTTTCTCACAATATTGAAATGGCTGTGTGGCAGAAGCTATGGAATGTAGATTTAAACTTCACAGCATGTTATACATTGAAAGAAAATGATATGAAAATGATATATAGATAGTACAGTGGTACCTCGGGTTAAGTACGCTTCAGGTTAAGTACGCTTCAGGTTAAGAACTCCGCTAAGAACAGAAATCGTGCTCTGGTGGCACAGCGGCAACAGGAGGTCCCATTAGCTAAAGTGGTGCTTCAGGTTAAGTACGCTTCAGGTTAAGAACGGACCTCCAGAACGAATTAAGTACTTAACCTGAGGTACCACTGTATTTATCTCCCAGCAGACTTGCAAAAATGTATCAATCAAAATCAAATCTGCGTTGGAAATGTAAAGAATAGTCAGGTACCTTCTACCATATGTGGTGGTTCTGTAAGAGAACAAAGGCTTTCTGGGAAATGATTTACAATGAATTGAAGGAAATGTTTTAAATAACTTTTAGTAAAAAAAAAAAACCAGCAGCTTTTCTTTTAGGGATAGTGAATACAGAAATTCTGAGGGACCTTAGAAATTTGTTTATGTATGCTACAACCGCAGACTGAATAGTATTTGCCCAGAGGTTGAAAGAGGATGCTGTTCCAACTAAGGAAGAATGGCTGATTAAGTTGACGGATTATGACAAAATGGCAAAATTAACGGGTGTGGTAAGAAACCAAGAGGAAATTTCTTTTACTAAGGAGCAGGGAACATTTGTGGAATATTTGAAAAATCATGGTATGCAACTAGGTGCATTAGTAGAGTTAACTTAAGCAGTTAAAAGCATTTATAAAACTACTAGGGAGACAGGATAAGAAACGTAGCAATGAATGTTAATGGCTATAACCATCACCTCAATAAAAGAGAGTTCAATGGGATACACATTTTAGTTGGGTAACTCCAAAACAATGACAACAAATAGAGTAATGTTGGTATCTTTAAAGACTGCTAGTGTTGGCAAGGAAAAGTAATGGCTTGCAGGGTGGTGAATGAGTGAACAGCTGCAGAACTCATATTCACATTTGATCGTCCACTATCCCTATTCTCCAGGCAGCAGTCAAGATACCAGAAATGTCTTTGGCCACACAAACTGACCCTCTTATGAATAACTGTCTCCCTAATATAGTTGGCGCAGTTTAGCGATAAATACTTCAAAGATATGGAGCAGGTGTGCTTTGGCATGGCACTATAAGATGGAGACACTGTTGGCAAGTAGCTCATCTGGTTAGGCAAGTGGTGTTCAGCCCTTCTGAATAGATTTACACTCTCCCTAAAGGATTAACTTCATAGTTTGTAGATGCTACCACATCAGTCCTTGTCTTTTCAGGTACAGGGTTAGGCTGATGATGTCCTAATAGAGATAGGCTGGTTATGATTATCCATATTCTAGTAATATTCCCTAAAGCCAGTGTGAATCAATGACAACTCTCTACTAGGGGGCATTCTTGTATGTAAGGGAACCTCTATCTGTCTGAATCTTGACCCTTCTTCTTTTGCATCCTCCTCTTCAGTGGTTGCACATCACATAAGGCAAACTCATCCCGCAGCTAAGGAAACGGTGGAGTAACCCAAAGATGCGACGAGACTAATGCCATTATTGACACATTATCCAACATGTTTCAATCCTATAATGCAGGGGAGGCCAACTCCCAAGAGACTGCTATCTACTCACAGAGTTAAAAACTGGCAGTGATCTACCCCCTTTTTGTAGGTTTGGGTCAAAGTTGTTGAGTTTTTTCAGGGAGGAGGTAAAATGTTGAGCTTTTTTTAGGGGAGCCAAAGATCTACCAGTGATCTACCGCAGACATCCAGTGATCTACCGGTAGATCACGATCTACCTGTTGGACATGCCTCAGTATAATGTTTCTGAAGAGCCGGCACTCAACAATGATATGTTGACACACCAATCACTACAATAAAAATAAAATAGAATTATTGTACAGAATATTATATTGGAGGATGGCTTTGGGGATAATTCGTATTAGGCCAGCTTTGTCTGGAAGCTTTGGAGATACACGAGGTAAGACACTGAGGAGACATGTTCTAGGTAGACTGCCTACGTTGGGTTGTGTGATTCAGGAGGAGGGCAACAGTGTGGTGTTGATGCAGAACCAAATGTTTACCAAATGGTGGGCAGTCCCACAACACCTATTTGGAAGCCCTTGATTCCCTCCTGGACAACATTACCGAAAAATATTTATATTCCAGCTTGGATATTTTTGTTAGATTCCAAAATTCATTTTTCCATCCCATTTTTTTTAAAGACTGCATGTTGCCGCTGGCACCAGCGTTGTAATTATAAACTGTATTTGAGCCAGATGATCTAATTGGACCAGGTGTGTGGGACCAAAGCCACCTCCACAGCTGTCCTTTCTACCTTGTGCTCCTCTCTTGTTTTCCTTTTGCTGTCAGGATGGAACGTGTTGAAAGAACTTCTCCAAGCATCGGTTCAATCAAACGCCACCTTGTACTTAGTAGCAATGCAGTGCTGCTGAAAGGGTTGTTTTGATTAAAAAAAAAAATCTAAATCAATTGTCATTATCAGCGAGTTGCATCGAGGATGCTTTCGTCTCTCTTCCCCCCCTGTATAGTAACAACAAATGAGATAAAATATATGTGTCACTGTAATTCTAATCAATGGGTATTCAGAGGGCGCATGCTGAATGAGACACAGAAAAAGAACCTCCTCTTCTGATTTAAGGCAGAGGGCTGGATAGTATGGGAGCAGGCGATCCCTCGGGTATCCTGGGCCTGGCGATAACTGGGCACGCTAGGTAGGTGCAGAATACCGAGTCATTTGGCAAAGAAAGTCTAGAATGGGGGATGGGATCAGCTAGCTAGCTGGAAGTGGAGGCTGGGGAGGTGGGCATGGTTGCAATAATAGCCCAAGAAGCTTTCGATGCTGCTTGAGTAAGCAAGACTCAACTAAGAGAAAGCAAGGGGTTCAAAAGGTGGGGAAAGTGCAAGGTGGACAGTTAAATCTCCGTGGCATCTCTTCCTCTCTTGCCCTTTGCTCCGTTTCGTTCCTTTTCCTTCCTGTTATGAGAAAAACGAGCAAGAAATGGTGGAGGAAGAGACAGAGACATCCTAGTCGGTGCTTTCCTACTCCACACTGAGAAGCTGTTTTTAAATGTCCCCAAGGGACGGAAGTGAGAGCAGCCTATATCAATGAATGGATAAATCAAAAATTTAACCCTAGCTGGGAGTGGGCAGATGTGTCCACCCCTAGCCCCCCAAAGTACAGAGCTGATTATAGCAGGGAAGAGCTCGCCTTCAATTCTTATTTAGTCTGAAACATTTATATAACCTTGCCAGTGCAAATGCCAAACGAAATGCTGTTCATTGGCCCCGTGTTGCAGATTAGAAGGAGCTGTGGTTGGGAGGGAGTGTCCTACGATGGAAGCCGCAAGGTCAGGCTCTGATTTTGCAACAACCTGGCAGCGTTGTCTAGAGCTATTAGGCCCCTATTGCAGATGGAGGGTAAGTGTTATAGGTCAGTGGCAGAGAATCTGCCTTGCATGCAGAAGGTCCCCAGTTCAATCTTGAGCATCTCCAAGATAGGGCTGGGAGAGACTCCTGCTTCAAACCCTGTAGAGCTGCTGCCTGTCAGTGCAGACAATACTGTGCAATATGGACCTGTGGTCTGACCCAGTACAAGGCAGCTTCCATTTTTGGGCTGAAATGCAGCAGCAGCAGCAACAACAGCAACAACAACCCTATAGCACTGTCCCCACATTGCAGGTTGTGCTGAGAGTATGTATGCATAAGAAGCTGAGTCAAAACCATGGCCCATCTAGTTCAGCATTGTCTACACTGATTGGCAGCAGCTCTGCAGGGTTTCAGGCAGGGAATCTTTCCCAGCCCTATCTGGAGATGGTAGGGATTGAACCTCGGGACCTTCAGCAATCCCTAGAGAGACCCCTGTCTGAAACCCTGGGGAGCAATTGCCAGCCAGGGTAGCATATACTGAGCCAGGTGGATCATTGGTTGAGGATGCCTGAGCATAATATCCTAGACTTGCACAATAAAACAGAGCCCAGACCAGTAAGGAAGGGAGAACAAGGGTGTGTAGAGGATGTCAAGCGATCATCCCTTGTGGAGTTCAAGACAAAGCGATGGTGGTATTCATTGGAGCAGTCCATTGCCACTTTAAATAAATTTCTTCTTCTCAACTTTATTCAGTGCTAAAAATGTACGCTATGCTACACACACACACACACACACACACAGAGAGAGAGAGAGAGAGAGAGAGAGAGAGAGAGAGAGAGAGAGAGAGAGAGAAAGAGAGAGAGGATTAAGGGGTTGGCCATACCTGCCCTAATAAAAATAAAAATCCAAATTTGTTGGGTTGCTGTTTTTTAATTCAGCACAGAAGGGACTTTCTCATTTTCACCACAGTGCAATGGAAGCTCTTTCTTCAGCGACTTAAGACGGCTGGAGTTTATTGTCTTAGTGCAGCTTAGGGATTTTATCCAAATACCTGTTTTATACAAAGGAATTGAGCCCTGCTGGTTCTCTGTCCATTAAATGCAAACAGTACCTGAACAGCGGCTCGGCATAATTCAGCTAAATCACAATATTCTCATAATCATGCCGTGAGCATCTTTTGTGTCCCAGACATTAATGGCTTGTTCTTCTTGGCATTCAAATAAAAGCCATTACCAGCATGGCATCCCGTGGTCTTCTTTTCAGATTGTCATCACATTCATTATCCTCTGTTTAGATTTTGGAAACTGAATCGAGCAATGCCTTTTCATTACCGACCATAATAACTGAGAGGGGGGCAAATGGTCACGTTCCCAGCTCTTGTTTATCAATTAAGGCTTTTATTGGAGAATGTCAGCAATCATCCATGCAAAGTGGAATACTAATTCCATTCACTACTTTTCCGGGACACCCTAACGCTGTGTGTGTGTGTGTGTGTGTGCCTTTGAGCTGCTTGCAGGCTGAAGTACATCTTGTTAACAAGGATAAGCTCTTTGTTTTTAATGTGATATTAATGAATTCATGAAACAAGATAGTGGTAACAATACTTGCCATGAAAGTATTCTGAAATCTTAATCTGATGTATTTAATTAAACAGGAAGGAAATGTCTCTTCAATTAAGCTATGTCAGTTTCCTGTCTCTTCTGAGTACCTGTGGATAAATTCCCCACAATTCTTTTATTGTCTGGATTCATGGAGGAGAAACACTTGAGCAGCTACACAAGGACTTAAAAAACTTTCATACCACCATCAACATGCTTAGACTCGTCCATGCACGAGATTCACTTTCTGGACAACTACTGTGCAATTGCGTGATGGAATACAACTGACCACTTTATACACTTGCATGCTTCCAGCTTCCACCACAAAATCCATCCTCTACAGCCTAGCCCTACGAAACAGCTGCATCTGTTGAGATTCATTGGGCAAAGATCCACAGCTTAGGTATTTACATTATTTGTCAAACTACAATACTAGTGCAAGGAAGTGAAAAAGATGAACAAATCCAAACTGGAATCCAGGAACAATCAAATACAGGACCAATCTAAAAGAGAAAACCAGCTAAAATTAAACGTTTCATCAATGACAGAATGACTCTTCCCATTCACAAGCCTTGTGTGGCGATATAAAAAGTGTTAAGAGGTGCTATAACAGGCGACATAAAATTATGAAAGTGGATAGAGAAAAGTTTTGGTCCCTCTCTTTTAACATGAGAGTTCATGGGCATCCAAGGAAACTGAATGTTGCAAGTTTCTGGACAGACGAAAGAAATTACTTCTTCACACGGGGAAACTTTGTCCCACAAGAATACCCAGAAATTGGCATTAATGATCAGTGAACTTCTGAGTAAACAAATATATCTTCAATTGCAGTCAGAAACACCCCACAGTCAGTGCTTGATTGATTTTTTGGGAGGATCATTCCACAGGCCTTTCTTTGCATCCCCTCAAATGTTAGTAAGGTACTTACTATCTGTACAGTCGTACCTTGGAACTCGAATGGAATCCGTTCCAGAAGTCCGTTTGACTTCCAAAACGTTCAAAAACCAAAGCACGGCTTCTGATTGGCTGCAGGAAGCTCCTGCAGCCCCAACCGGAAGTCGCGGAAGCCCCATCGGACGTTTGGCTTCCAAAAATAGTTTGAACAGTCACTTCCGGGGTTGCGGCATTCAGGAGCCAAAATGTTCGGGAACTAAGCTGTTCGACTTCCAAGGTACGACGTTACTTGACTGTACTATTCTGCATTTCATTTCCATCTTACCTTAATAATCCAAACCATGTTCATATACATGCATGTCATATATGTAATGCTTCATGCATCTGGAGAAGTGGACTGTAGTCCCCAAAATCTTAAGCCGTTGTGAATTTGTTAGTCTGTAAGGTGCCACAAAAACACTGTTTTAAAGAAAGGGCTTCCCATTGTTTTCCCACTGCTGAGTATCTGGAGCTAGAAATAATATCCTTATTCTTCCTTCCACCAGAAACTATTAGACATCCATGGGTGAGGCTGCTTAATGCTTTGCCCTTTACATTTGCTTTGTTTGATGATGCCACATGTCAGAACGAATTTCCTATATTTGGCCTGCTACCATAAATGCTTGGACCCAAACTCTTGTGGTTCATAAACGATGGTTCTTTCTGCATTTTCTTCAGAAGGATGTCCTTGTTCTGAAAGCTCAGAATATCTCATAGCTCAGCAGTTTGGCTTTCTTCCCCCACCCTCCTGCATCCTTTTTGTGAAAAAATGAAAAAGGAAAAAAAAAGTATTAATTCTGAGCAGCTGGCAAACATAGTGATAGACTTGATTATCCAGTTGGCACATTTATTAAAGAGAAGCTAGGTGGATTATTTTAATATAGCCACATGGCTAGGACCTCAAAGCGTTCTTTCTACTCCCTACTGCCAACTTTGTTTTGAAAAGAGAATAAAGATACCTTAACCATCCTTCAAAAGATTGAAGACCCTTTCTTTTATGAGTGGCATACATGACCATAGAGATGAAGTGTGTGTACTTGTGTGCATTAGTTGGGAGTTTCCTATCCCTGCAAGCTTAATAGTATGGTTTGTAGAGTTACCATCATTTTCCTTTTTAATTCTCTTTATCTTCCCCTAAAACGGATCACTCTTGTGGTGCTGGAATTCTTAGGAAGATGCGGATCCACTGGATGGAGCACATAGGCCAGGGGTCAGCAACCTTTTTCACCCGTGGGCAGGTCCACCGTCCCTCAGACCATGTGGTGGGCCAGACTATATTTGGGGGGGGGGATGAACGAATTCCTATGCCCCACAAATAACCCAAAGGTGCATTTTAAATAAAAGGACACATTCTACTCATATAAAAACACGCTGATTCCCATACCGTCCACGGGCCAGATTGAGAAGGCGATTGGGCCGCATCCGGCCCACGGGCCTTAGGTTGCATACCCTGACATAGGCTCACTCTTGACCTTTGAAGAGACCAGCACTACAGTGCTGAGTTGGTGCTGTGGAGAACAAGGAGATGGACTTAGTCAAAGCATCTTTCCTCACAATCTTAACAGAACAGTTCTGTCCATAGGAGCTGCAGTATATGAGCTTTTGTCAATCTGTTGGGGAGGATGACAGCAGTGGGAGGGACTTGGTTCAGGTGCCTCCCTTCCTGTAATATTGATGCTATGGCACCTGTTACTGCTGTAATATAACATGGCACCGTAGTGAGGTCGACCTAGCATTGTTTATTCTGAGTGGCAATGATTCCCCAAGGCCTCATACAGGGATCGATGCCTGAGATGCTTCCGTTGCAGTTGCCAGGAGTTGAACTTGAGACCTTCTGCATGTGGTCCAAATCTAGGGTCAGCATCAGCTGTTGACCCACTGAAAAATAAGGCGAGCCAGTAGAATATCAACCAGGAGACGATGCTACATGTTTTTTGACATAGCACAGCACTGTACCAAAAACCAGCCTTGATGTGTGTTGTCTTCTCTTATGTGGTGATGTGACAAGGGATAGCTTAGACAGTAGAGCATGGGACTCTTAAACTCAGGGTCATGGGTTTGAGCCCCACATTGGGGCAAAAAAATCCTGCATTTCAGGGGTTGGACTAGATGGCCCTTGTGGTCCCTTCCAACTCTACAATTCTAAGAAATGATCCAGCAATGTGGCAGTCTGCATGGAAACAATCCCATCCTGCCTCGGCCTGCATCTTTATTCAACTTTGCCCTAACAAAGGATGCCCTGTTTGTGAGTCTGAAGCAATCTGTGACTAGCAAGGATTCCCCACTCCTAATTCTTGCCTCAGGTTTTGTGTGGCTTTGTTCTTTCTTTCTTTCTTTCTTTCTTTCTTTCTTTCTTTCTTTCTTTCTTTCTTTCTTTGTTTTTTTGTGTTTCTAGGTAAATGTGTTTAGAATTGGAGCTAACAGTTTATATTTCATATGCACATCATTAAAATGCCTACTGAGTGACCAGGTTCCCACACTGGTGGCGCAGAAGTTCATAATTAAGAGAGCTGGAAAGATCTGGAAGGCTGGCAAAAAAAGGAAGCAACATGTCTTTGCTTATTTATGTTTGTCGTAAGTCTCAAGGCAGTTTGCTGTTTACAAGACGAGTTTGTAATGGGCAAATGACTATTATGTGGAGTTGGGGAGGACAAAATGATGGTTGAGAGGTATTATTAATTAAAATTAAAAGCTCCATTTGTGACATTTCACAGCTCTCTTCGTGTGTACGATGGGCGCCATTGATTTTAAGGCAGATTGTTGAATTTCTTATCTCCAGCTTCTGATTGATCTCTTCAACATGTAACAAGCCGGAGTCCAGAGTGAACAAAGGGATTGTACATTTATACCGCTTAGCCCCTTTAAATTAAAAAGAGAGAGAGAGCCCAAACCCCGGAGTAATGAAAGGAAACAATATATTCCATTTTAGATTATTGCTTTGGGTAGTAGGTCTTTTGCTGCTTTTGATGACAGCCTTTTGACATAATCACTAGTCAGCATAAAACTTGAAATTGCCCTGCAGACAGAATCATTCTTCTCTATTTTCTGTCACTCTGGAACCGCCTTTATTCATCTATCGGAGCAAGAATCAACAATTTCAGATTCCAGATAATAAAAGTAACTTGGACAATACTTCTGCTGGGAGGAAAGGAGAATGATGGATATATTTCCCCATATAACTAAGAATAGATAAGTCCTTTCTTTTCAACTATTTCAAGAAAAGAACAGTCTATGGTGTTCTCTTTTGAGCCTGGAAGAGCAAATCCGGACAAAAGAGACATGAGCTCAATCTACAGGCGTAGCAGGAAACCCAGAACAGGATAACAATCTTTTATAATTCACTAGGTTCAATGCTTCCACATTGCTAAAGGCGTTGCTGTTGTCACGTGCTGCATGTGTGACGACTGTCGCATCGGGAGAGGCTGACCAGGCCTCCTTCCGATGCGACATTTGCCTGCCAGGCTGTGGTGGTTCGTGTGGCATCTTCCCGACGCTGTGCAATCCGGGACGACTTCCCTCCAGGCCTCTTCTGCCCCTCAAGATTTGGGGGGGGGGGGCGGAACCTCATCCCAGAGGACATAGGGGGCTGTAGAGGCCTGAGCCCCATAGAGTAGGTGTGCCTGGTTGTCATTGTTATTATGGTAATGATTTATTGAATTTGGTAAATATGCTTTAAGCCCAGGGACTCTAAGCTTTGATCAGTATTTATAATCAGGGTTAAATAAGTGAAAAGGGGTGGCTTCATTGCTGTCTTGTGAACAAGTATACTTATTTTCTTAGAGCAATGCCCTGTATCTAGTAGGATGGAATTGCTTTTCAAAAGGTTTTGAGGTTGTGATCCTATACCCACTTGCCTGGGGGCAAGGCCCATTGAACTCCATCCTTGAAGGTGTTTATAGTGCCTTTTACAGGTCAAAGACTCCCTGGGGTTGATGCTGTAACAGAACCTTCCTATATGTTGTTTTTATTCATTGTCATAAGGACAAGCTGCCCTGAGGCACTAGGCCACTCCGAGGCTTTTAAAAGTATGTGCCAGAACAAACATTGATTGGATGAATGAACAACATTTGGGAATGCACAGCTAGGCCAAGCAGCAACAGGCTGTAGTCCTGTGCATGCTTACCTGGGAGTAAGGCCTGTTGAACACAAGGGAGAGCAAACATGCATTGGGTTGTGTGTGTTTGATTTGACGCTTGAACAAACAGAAGGATGGAGATAAAGCAGCACGAGTAATCATTGCCTCAACCACCCACTTTAATAGCTTCTCAAATAGCAACCTACAAAGTAATGCTAATAATGAGTCACTGATGAGCTCATCCAGATGCCATATTTTTTTTAAAGCCTTGCAACAAGAACCTCAAGCATCAACAACGAAAATTGATTAAGGATGGGGCTCCACTGTGTCTGCCTTACTCTCCTAATGAATGGCATTATCTATGCTGAAGACTTGCTTGTGAAGAGAGAGTTATGGCAGGGATGCTAAGAAACTTGTGTATGAGAGTCGACTGATCAAGCAGCCTCATGTTGATGAGACCTTGCCTGCCCACCCCAAACACATGCCACAAAACTGGCGATCTCAAGTGTCTTGCTCTATGCTGAAGCGACCCTTGAGTCTAGAACAAATCACATTGAGACCCATTGTGGCATAGGGCCAGCCTATTATTACATTATGAGTTTGTGGGTGCCAGAGTTTGTGAAGGCAAAACACCCCTAATTCCTGGATTTAGTAAGTGTTAGAATCAACGCTTGGAATATTAGGATGGGCTGCCAGACGCTGAAGTTAGCCTTCATGTCAAAAAACAGGCCAAATAAGTTTTTGTGTGCTCAGATAATCGCTTGGGATAAGAGCTATCACAGAGAACAAACAGAACGCAATGGGAGATTAACAAAGCAGATACTCTGGGCTGGACTGATGGAGGGAGCCCAACTCTCCCACTGAGGCAGTCTGGTGGAATGCCTGCTCTGGGGTGACAATTGAGGGAGATGAAATTGACGGGGCTGGCCAGTCAGCCAAGCTCAACTGAGCTGGTTTAATTTTTTTTTACATTGCAAACGGCTTCGATCTCTTGTTACGATATGGCAGTATATAAATATAGTTGTTAACTACTTGGCATCCGTCTGTCTCGAGAGACAATGGAGGAGTGTGCTTTTGGGGGTGAAGTCCCAACTGTTGGAAGGTTGCATGTGTTTATTGTGGCTGTAAAGAACCGATGTGGGAGAGACATGTTTTGCTGCACCTGGGGCAGGTGAAGGCGTCTGGTTCTGCTGCTGCAGATGCACCGTTGCGTTTCTTCTCTCTGTGTTCCTCTTTGTTATTTAAACAGACATCAGGTCTGACTTTACGGTCCGCAGCTTTTTTTTGCCTCCAGCTTCTAGTTCACATAACTCAACTCTCTGCCCTGGCCTTTTGTCTTTCTGACTAGCAGACCGCTGAGGGAGAGAGGTCCACCCACTTGCCACTCTTTTTGTTCCCTTAAGGATCCATGCTTGCAGAGGGCCATTAACAGGCTGGTCTGGCTATCCCAGCAATCGAATCCCTGCTGTATCCAAGAGTCAGAAGGGGTGCTCAGCCTACCGCCCCCCCAACTCACAACATTATAATAATGATATGTGGAAAAGTAGTAGTGAGTTAACAAAATTTTAGGTTTTCATACTTTCATTGAAAGCATTTTGTGGGGAAAGTTTGATGAAGGCTTTTTTTTGTTCTCTGCAGAAGTTAAAGGATTGTGTTGAAGGCTTTTGGTAGTTCTCTAGACTCAGCACTTCCGGACCAATTTCCATCCTTCAGTCACAATGGGACGGTTGGCTGGGGGGCGGAAAGGAAAGGATCGTGTGGCCTGACTCTCCCATCTGCCCTGCGACAGGCACAGAAAATACAGATCAGATTACAGCTCGTTATTCCATATTGTTTTTCTTCGGTGGGGAAAACACAACAATGATTTAGCTTCTGTCGTAGCCATTGTGTGCTTGTGATTACAGATTCACTGCGCCCTGACGGAAGTTTCTTGAGGTTCTGCACATCAGAAGCCTGGCTCCTCCCTGCAAAGCACCCAAAATGCTGGCACAGTCTTGTATGGCTGCAATATTTCCTTGATTTCAAAGGAAGTCAAATGAGCTCCATTGTCAGGCAGGGGCGTGAGGCCTAAGAACAAGGCATCATATTTCGCAACAGCGTGATTTATTTCTCCTTGTGCCAGCTTTTAAATGGCAGCCCTTTCCTATTTATAATTCCGCTCGCTACTGTGCTAGTAATAGGCTCTCGCTGGGACGCCTTTGTTCCAGTCCTTAGCCCAGTAACAACATAAGTAAGTGGCTTGACAATCCAGCCCTCTGTTGTGGCCCCCATTCACACACACACACACACACACACACACACTTGCTTGCCTGGCTGCAATATAAAGAGCAGTGTGCGAGGGAAGAATGGCTTTGGAGCTGTTTGTCAAGTGGTGTCACCAATGCTGGGTTTGGGGGCAGAAGTCCAGGGTCTCACTCATCGGAATGAGCAGGAGGGATCCCCAATCCAGCAGAGATGCCCTGTTTCCCCTTTTTTAATACGTAGTCATAAAGTAAGCCATGGCAGTTTTTTTTTTTACCTTTGTGAGTAAGACGTACCCCAAAAGTAAGCCATAGTGCCGCCATTGTTCCCGTCGCCTCCTCAGCCCCTCCTGCGTGCGCAGGGAGCCAGCGAACCAGTGAGAGGCACGGGGGGGAAATGCACCTCTTGCGGAGTTCTGCCCCGCCTGCTTAGCGCTCAGGGAGAGGCGCACGAGGGGGGGGAAGACGCCTCTTCCTGCCCCACCTGTTCCCCGTGCGCAGGGAGCCAGCGAGAGGCGCGGGGGGGGAATGCGCCTCTTGCGGAGTTCTGCCCTGCCTGCTCAGCGCGCAGGGGGAGGCTGTACTGTACCATACTGACGTAATAAAAATAAGACATCCCCCGAAAATAAGCCACCCTGTGTTTTTTGGAGGGGAAAAAATTGTAAGACGGTGTCTTAAAAAGAGGGAAAGACGGTAGCTTGCCGTACAGTGGTCCCTCGACTTACGAAGTACTCGACATCCATATTTTTCGACTTACGAATGAAAAAAGTGGCCGCACGCCTACAAATTTTTTGACATCTGAATGGAAATTGTTGCCGGTTTTAGATGCGGTTTTTTCGACTTACGAACTTTTTGACCTACGAATGTCCATTCGGAACGTATTAAATTCGTAAGTCGAGGGACCACTGTATTTTGAAGACAGCAAAGCAATGCATGTCAGCTTCTAAAGAGTCCAGAGAATCTAAAGTTGCACCACTGTTTTGCGCCATCTTACAACTGTGGGAAGTGTGACATTGACACATGCAGTCTCACATGATTATTCTGCCCATGAGGTTTGTGGTACAGTCGTACCTTGGTTTCCGAACAGCCTAGTTCTTGAACATTTTGGCTCCCGACTGATCGAAACCCGGAAGTGACTGTTCCGGTTTTCGAATGTTCTTTTGGAAGCTGAACGTCCGACAGGGCTTCCGCGGCTTCCGATTGGCTGCAGGACCTTCCTGCAGCCAATCAGAAGCCACGCTTTGGTTTTCGAATGCTTTGGGAGCCAAACGGACTTCCAGAATGGATTCTGTTAAATTTCCAAGGTACGACTGTATTTGCACATACACCTCAGCGGTATGGGACTGCAATCTTGTTGAAGCGGTTCTCGTGCCATCACATATGTTTGTGAAGACGTGAGGACCTTATTTGTGCTCTCGGTCACTCCTCTCTTTTCCATATTATGTAAAGCAGGGTTGAGGTTCCCTGGTAGAACATCTGCCTTGCATGCAGAATGCCCCAGGTTCAATCCCTGGCATCTCCAGATAAAGATGGGAATGTCTCCTGCCTGAAACTCTGAAAAGCTACTTTTGCTCTGATCAGGGCCGGATTTAGGTTTGATGAGGCCCTAAGCTACTGAAGGTAATGGGGCCCTTTATACGTCCAGCTGTCCTTTGTCAACAACAAATTGTCGCTGTTTTTTGTGTTGAATATATGCTGTATGGCAATTTATGGAACTAATAGGTATCTAAAGCCATTTGCACATAACAAAATATGTATTTGATGAAAGTAATTGATATAGAAATGAGCAAACCATGATATTTTAGGGAGCAGGCTAGCAGGCAGGGCCCATTACTTACAACATAGGAGCCTGCACAACACAAAGCACTGTTGCTGTATGTAGGTTTTATTTTATTTGTTTTTTATCTTATATTTTGGAAATGTACACCCAGTTTTTTCCCCTTTAATTTTTTTGGGGCCCCCCAAGAGAGTGGGGCCCTAAGCTATAGCTTGTTTAGCTTATACGTAAATCTGTCACTGGCTCTGATTCATTTTAAGGCGACTTCCTGTGATAAGTTTATGCAAGGAGGGATGAAGGTGATGGGTGACAGACATTTAAGGATAGTCTTCCTGATGGTGAGGTATTTTTCACCCATTTTGTTCTGTCTCCTCCTGTCTTTTAAATTAAAGAAACTTGATAACTTGTCTTCACCTTAGGCTTCAAAGCCTTTTTAAAACAGTGAACAGAATTGAAGCATCTGTCTCTTTTGTTAATGATCAGGTTTGCGGATCCCTGACAATGTGAGCACTTTAATAAATAGCGATAGGAAGATGAAGTAGGACAACAGAGTATAGATTCACGAATAGATGAATTAATTGTATGGCTTGCGGGGTTTTTTGGTATTTTTTTTAAAAAAGTCTAAACATGTGCTTCCTTTTTTCATTTGCTTCATTCACAGTATAAGCTGCTCTCAGCTGATGTAAGAATTGGTGCACCGTTTCTGCGCCTTGTATACATTAAATATAAATATAAATATAAATAATATAAATATAAATATAAATGTTGTTGGTGTTTAGTCATTTAGTTGTGTCTGGCTCTTTGTGATAAATATAAATATAAATAAATATAAATATTATAAATATGTGAGGGGGTGTGCATATGGGTCTTCTGTTTTAAAAGTGGAGCCAGAAAAGACATGCTAGTGATCCAACCCTAAGCACATTTACTGGGGGGCAAGTAGGGTTTTGATGGGACTTACTTTCAAGTAAATGTGATCAGTTCTTAAGGGCATTTTCTTCCTTGGTGTTAATTGAAATAGCAAGCCATGCAGCAACCTGATTTGTTGTGACAGGAGATGCTGTCCTGTTTGCAATGGAAGTCTTGTATCTTGGGGGCGAGACTGAGGCAAATCAAATGGATAAAGTATCCAAATGTTCAGTACACAGGGCAGTGGGCTCGAGTGCCTTCCAAATCACGTTATCTTCCAGGTGCCCTGTCTGTCACAGCCTGTTGCAGTCTAAACCCATCTTCTCCAACCTGGTGCTCGGGACTACATCCACCCCAGCCAGCGTGGGCCAATCCTTGCTATGTAATTGTTACAATAATTTAAGGTCTCAAATATATAAATTAAATGTTCATAAATTTATAAGGCAAACACATCCTTAAGTATATAAACCATGTGTCTGAAATAGTACAGGAAAGCAATCCTGAAACCATTTTGACTCTCCCAAATTGACCTCAAATGTTTCTCTGCAAGGAGGCAGGAAATGGGAAAGCCTCTCCATTGTCTTTTGCTTACCTGACTTTAGGGCATCTTTGTGTATGAATACACAAAGATGAGTTTGGCCAAACTGTGAGAGGCAGTGAAGGATAGGCGTGCCTGGCATGCTCTGGTCCATGGGGTCACGGAGAGTCGGACACGACTGAACGACTGAACAACAACAACAACAACAACAACAAGTGTATGAATAGGGTGAGCCTGTGACCTGGATTCAGGAATTAAAGTATTTACCATCACAAAAGAATGGCCAGGCTGCCTAAGTAAGCAATCAATGGCCATTGTCAGGTATCCTGGCAGATAGGGTTTCTGCTGTAGCCTGCTTCGCTTTTTCGACTTACGAACTTTTGTATGTATGGTGTATTGGGAAGTGGTCTTGAGCTACAGGGTGACAATTTCAAAAGTCTATATAAGGGCTTGCACACCATTGTTCTAGGTTCCTCCTCCTTCCTGCATGTGGTGAGTGAGGACCCTGATGCAACTGTTTAATAAAGATCAGGCTTACTAGCTGCTTTGCTTCTCAATATTCTCTGGTTGGCCTCTGTTATTTTCTCCTACCGATAGGGAACCCACTTAAGGACTCTATACGGGCTCTTGGATACCCCATAAAGGAAAAGGAGCAGATTTTGTTTACATCACAATCAGGACCGGTGCTGGCAATTTTTGCGCCCTAGGCAAGGGGGCGGGCCACGCGACGTCATTGTGCATGACGTACGGTGCCCCGCCCCCTGCCGGCCGGGCGCCCTGCCGCCCTCACCGCCGCGGTTTTCGCCCCAACCTGCTTGCTCCGCCGCTGGTTGGGGTGGCACCGGGCGGGGGGCGGGGGGCAGGCTGGCCAGCGCCCCCTTCATTTTGGCGCTCTAGGCAGTTGCCTAGTTCGCCTAAATGGACGCGCCGGCCCTGATCACAATATATTTCAACGATCATTTTAGAAACTAAATAAGGGATCTGCAAATGCATTACCTGCAGCCAGTTGTGGGTTTTGTGTTTGTTCAGCAAAGAAAGTTGGCTTTCTTTGGATGCAGAGTCCATACAGCTTCATCATGCTCAAGGGAGAAGCCAGGACTCTGATGCATCTGTCCACACAGAAGGTCCCTGGTTCAGCGATTGCCATCTCCAGTTAAGGGGATCTCAGGGAACTGCAGAGCAACTACACACTCAGAGGACACAGTATCGGGTTAGTTGAACACATGTTCTGACATGGCAGGAGGCAGGGAGCCCAGCAGTAGCCACAGCCAGAGTTAATGGCAGGTGGAGCCAAACCCAAGGACAGGCAGAGTTAAATAATTCTAGTTTCCTCTCCATCCTCCTTCCTGCTCAGCAACACTGAGACTCAGGCGGCACTGAAACGAAGGAGGAAGAATCTGGCAGGCATTGGAGTAGCATGAAAATGAATATATTGGCGAAATAACATACAGACGTGCATTACCGGTATATATGAGAACATTGCTTGCCAAAATTCGCACCTCAGTCAAGACAGCATACAAGAATGTGTTTCTTGGGAGAAATTTGCACTAAAATGCTAACATTTTCATGAACACACACACACACACACACACACACACACACACACACACACACAAACACACACACTCCAATTGCTGCAGAAATGCAGAACCAAATTTAAGATTGAGAAAACGAGAAGCTGGTAATCAAAACGGACAGCTCCTTCCACCCTCTCAGATCCAGACTTCTGGCTATAGTGACATTGGTTTAGTTCTCACTCGCAACAAAGTGTTCCCTGTGGAGGTATTTCCTTATAAAGGGAGTAAGAGATTTGTGCCAGTTACTTATCAGATGACAGTACTCAGCCCAGCTAGGGCTCTTTGTCTAATGGCAGAAAGGCTATTCTCCCTCCGCGCCGGTGATTCGGAGCCAATCACCCACTCCAGAAAGGACAGGATGGTTACCTGGGGGGAACAAAGGCCAGTCCCTCTGGCACAGAGGGGTGTGCGTTTATCCCAGAGGTGTTTAGGACAAGAGATTCTAGTGCACTTTATATAATTCACTCTCATGCGTACTCTTTGAAATGCCAAAAGAGCATCTTTTGTCACCAGCTTTCCCCCCTTTGACACATCGTTCTTTTCCGGAGTCTTTCTTCTAAAATTATCTTGTAAGGTGACATGGAAAAAGATGTGCCCCTTCATATCTAATGGATGCCAGTTCAGGTTTCAAAGAGCGTCCCCCCCCCTCTCCCTGCCCCGTCATGGCATATAGATGCAGAGTCTGATTCCAGCAATTAACTCTTGAATGTAATGGGAAGAGATGTGAATGCCCCATTCTTGTAACCTGCTATTTCGCTCTGCTAATTTATATTCTTACTTTGTTTGCATATTCATTCTGAAAGCATCTGGTGAAGTTTTTGTTGTTCGTTGGGTGGCCTTTTTGTGTGTGTGTCTTTTGAATAATAAGAAAAGACAGAAATCAAATTCAGCAGAATGCAAATTAAAAGCGACAAATGGGATTTGGCATGAAAAGGAAGGAATTAAGGGGATGTTGTTTCGCCCTCCCTGTTCTTTTTTCTTTATTTTTTTTTTAAGTGATACATCAGTTTGTGCAAGTCAGAATTAGTCAGTGCAGAGACTTGGTTGTGAAGGTCATCTCACAGAGAATGAAGAGAAAGGACCATATGAATTCACACTTAAATGACTGGTTTTATACAAGTTCTCATATTAAAATACACCCACACCCATAAAAGTTTACAAAACAGACACTTCTGCAGGAGTTTGGGATGGGCAGCATCAGCTGAGTCTACAAAACTGCCACATTCCCCTTAGGAAACCAGGAAGGTGCTTTATGCCAGGGCTAATCTGTTTTATCTGGGTTTTTAGTTTATCGTTGATTTTAGTTCAATTTTTTGAACATTTTAAATATTTGTTTGTAGCTGATAATTTTATTATTTTGGTAATAATTATAATTATAATATTTTATTATCTATATGCCACCCATCTGACTGGTAAAACGCTTTGAAGTTCTATTACAATCAAGGGCTTCCTTCACGATTGATCTGAAAGCTGCAGTTAGCGCAGAGTGCTGCAGCACGATCACCAACAGGAGTGAGGCCTTGTCAACATATAATACCTGAGTGCAGAGATCTGCACCGGTTGCTGATTTCCAACTGTCCAAGGTGTTACTATGAGTACCGTACTTTTTCGTCTATAGGACTCTTCCATATATAAGTTGACCCCTGTTTTGGGGGACTCACATTTCAGAAAATGGAGGGGGGTGTGGCTCAGAGTTGTTGAGCTTTTTTGCAGAGGATTGCCCAGAATTTTGCGGGGGATTGACCTGAGTTTTACAGCTTTTTTGGGGGGGGGGGGAATTGCCAAAAATTGCTCACCTGCAGCATTGAAGATGACAATCGTCGGCAGCTGACAATCGAACACCCACTTGCCACAGCGACCCGTCCACCCCATTCACTATCCATATATAAGACAAGGCACATTTTTGAACATTATTTTAGAGTGAAAAAACCTCGTCTTATACATGGAAAAGTACGGTATATAAAGCCCTTAAGAACTTGGGACCAGTTTACCTAGGATATTTCCTCACCCAACATGTGCCTACTCAACCACTTCAGTTGGTAGAAGTGGCACTACTGCAGGTACCACACAATACCAATTCTGCATTTGTAAGAACTCAACCGCTTAGCGTGGCAGTGCCTGCATTTTGGATCTCTCTGCCTATTGAGACCACGCAGGCAACTTCACTGTACTCATTTTGGCACCAGCCAAAAACAATCCTCTTTGTACAAGCCTTCCCAGATGCTTAGAATGTTGAGGTAATCTTAATCTGTTTTAGCATTTAAACATTTGGATGTTATAGAGTTGTAATTTTTTTCTTGATGCTACTGTTTTTATCTTTTGTAAACCGCTTGGAGGGTTGTTGTTGTTGTTTACAATCAAAGCGGTGTATAAATTTCATGAAATAAGTAAATCCAGCAAGCAAGAAAGCAAGATATAAATATTCTTTTTTTATGATTAGACTATCCATCTAATTTAGGGCTCAGCCACACTTTCCTTTGTCCCACGATTTCATCTGGGTCTGTGATTTCCCATGATTTCTAGGGAAGGATCCCTAGATCCCTTGAAATGAGTGGTGTATCATTGGGCTACAGCCCTCAAATTCTATGAACCCAATTTATTATTATTATTATTATTACTACCACTAACTTTGATATATTAATCACCTTCTAAACCACCACCTCAAGGCAATTTAAATATAAAATAGTTTCTAGCAGTTAAAAGCGCAAAAAACAGCAAATACATTTAAAAGCAGACCAAAACATTGACAAGTGGGACACTCTTGGTATAAACCCATTAATCAGGCTGGGAAAGCCTCTCAGAACAACAATGTTCTCAATCGTTTCCAGAAAGTGCTGATAGTGGTCACTTCATTCGAGCTTTATTGGCATAATTTAGACAATAAAAATCATAAAAGAGAGAAAAAGACCCATCCATAAAACGTTGGTAATCCAGACATATTAAACACTTAAAAGATATAAAAGACTCAGTAGCCACCATTAAGTAAAACCAAGTAGTTTTAAATTTGACTTTTAAAATCTCAACTAAATATCCTGAAACAATCTCGGTAGTTTCGAGAATATCACCCCTCAGCAGATAATGAATTACAGATTTTTATTTTATTTTTACAAATAGATGCTTGAAGCTTCAAAGGAGTCACCAGTAGGTCTCTCCGAAGAGTGTCGAAGAGAGAGCAGTCCAAAATTATTTGGTGTATTAGACACCAACTTCTAAAGTTGCGGGGACCCGACATGACATCATGAAATCATGGGTGTGATGTCACGGGGATCCAAGGGGCGGAGCTGAACAGCCTCTGAACATTGAGGGTCCCTGGCCCTCTCAAAAAAACAAATGGGCCCCCCGAAAGTGCTTTGACCCCTAGGAACCAGCAGCTATGCTCTCCCTGTTTCTTAGCCTTGCAACACCACTGATGGCATGTGTGACAACTTATCGCGCATTCACCAAGTTCCAAATTGAGAACATGCTAAGCATAACCTGCAAGCTGGACCTGGAAATACTATATGCCACCAGCCAGCCATTCCTCAGCTCCCTTCACCTCTGTAAACTGGACTCTCCGTGGTTGTTGCTTCGAACAAGCCCGAGGAAACCTATTACTTCAGCCGGTGTTTGGAGAAAGGGTGGATCTTCAGAGTTCAATTACAATCCCTAGCAGTTTAAATGATAGTTGCTGTGCCATAATCTAAAATAAATTGCTTTTCACAAGAAGCCATGTAAGCTTTTGCACTGTGATGCCAAAGAGGCTGCTGCTTTTTATCTCATCTGAAATTCAAACAGCACCGACAGCCTTGCCTTTGAACTTGCCTCCTTACCTCAAAGAGAATTAGCCTCTTCGCTGGGGTTTATGCACTCTTTTTATACCTGGTGTTTACATTTAAGAAAACAATATTCTCCGAGCGTTTGATTTCTTCCCCTCCCCTCTCCTAATATGCCTGCTTCTGCTTTCCCTCAATCCTTCCGGCTCTTGACAAATTCTACTGCAGGATTTTCTATCTGCCCCCAGCAAAAAAAGTTATTTCTTATCTGTGCCACTCAGGGCCATGCAACTAGGAAAAGTCCATCCCAAATCCTAATTGAACCTCTCCAGCTTACATCACTCCAAATACCCCAAGGGAAAGGCATGGCGAACAGTGTATTTTTACATTCAGGAAAAAGCAACAACTGCAACCCAGAGGTACTACAACCCACCTGGATCTACCAGGATGTAGGCTGGAGATGACATATATGAATGCTCTACCTGTGAAAACACATCCCTTCATGTAAACACTGGGTGGTATCCTATGCTCTGGTTCCAGTACAAGGATTTATGCTTGTGCAGTGGGACCTCCTGCCCTGTCTTCCCCCACATGCATCCTGTGACCAGATCTGCCCCAGAGGGTCTGGTGAGCCCCAGAACAGATTTAGGGATGGATGCTATGGCTGAGATTCCTACATTGCAGGGGGTTGGACTAGATGACCCTTGGCGTCCCTTCCAACTCTAAGACTCTATGATTCATTGTGCAGCAAGAAAACTGCTAGCATATTTGCAAAGCTAAGCAGGGTCTAGTATGGTTTCAAGTCGGGTTGGGGACAGCGTGTTGAGATTCCTGCTTTGCAGGGGAGAAGGACTTAATAATAATAATAATAATAATAATAATAATAATAATAATAATTTATTATTTATACCCCGCCCATCTGGCTGGGTTTCCCCAGCCACTCTGGGCGGCTTTCAACAGAACATTAAAATACAATAATCTATTAAACATTAAAAGCCTCCCTAAACAGGGCTGCCTTCAGATGTCTTCTAATGGTCTGGTAGTTGTTGTTCTCTTTGACATTCCACAGGGCGGAATGTCCTTCCACAGGGCGGGTGCCACTACCGAGAAGGCCATCTGCCTGGTTCCCTGTAACTTGGCTTCTCGTAGTGAGGGAACCGCCAGAAGGCCCTCGGCACTGGACCTCAGTGTCCAGGCTGAACGATGGGGGTGGAGAAGCTCCTTCAGGTATACTGGACCAAAGCCATTTAGGGCTTTAAAGGTCAGCACCAACACTTTGAATTGTGCTCGGAAATGTACTGGGAGCCAGTGTAGGTCTTTCAAGACCGGTGTTATGTGGTCTCGGCGGCCGCTCCCAGTCACCAGTCTAGCTGCCGCATTCTGGATTAGTTGTAGTTTCCGGGTCACCTTCAAAGGTAGCCCCACGTAGAGCGCATTGCAGTAATCCAAGCGAGAGATAACTAGAGCATGCACCACTCTGGCGAGACAGTCCACGGACAGGTAGGGTCTCAGCCTGCGTACCAGATGGAGCAGGTAGACTGCTGCCCTGGATACAGAATTAACCTGCGCCTCCATGGACAGCTGTGAGTCCAGAATGACTCCCAGGCTGCGCACCTGGTCCTTCAGGGGCACAGTTACCCCATTCAGGACCAGGGAGTCCTCCACACCTGCCCGCCTCCTGTCCCCCCAAAACAGTACTTCTGTCTTGTCAGGATTCAACCTCAATCTGTTAGCCCCCATCCATCACCCTCAGGGTCCCTTCCAACTCTGTGATTCTATGATTTTATTCATTGTCTTACATTTATGTGCACTTCGGATGAGGGCAGTATATAAATTAAATAAGTCAACAGATAAAACAAAACCCAAGGCAGTGTTCTGAGTTGTCACCCACCCAGGTACTGACCAGACCCAGACCTGCTTAGCTTCAGCAAGCTGGCGGCTTCATCTGCCTTAAGATCATACCCCTGAGCTCTGGGATGCCTGCCTGTTCCAATGCATTCCTGTGCTCTCTTCTAGACTGTGTGCCTCATCTCTCAACGTGTAGCTGCTGCGCCACCCCGGAGCCCTTTTTGCATAGCATGACCTATATAAATCTAAAGTAATATTTCACCCAGAATACCTTGATCACTGCTTCGGCATAGAGAATCCTGGTGCTTCGTAGCTTAAGCCTGTCCCGACTGTGACTCCCAGTCCCTTCTCTTCCCCCCCCGCCCCGCTCCCCGCCCCCCAGTCACATGCAACCTGCTTCCTTCAAAGACTTTCTATCTCTGCAAACCTCATTGTAAGGAGCTGGACTTCTACCAGCAGAATATTCAAAGAACTGGTGCTTTTATCTCCATGCTCGGCATACACTCAGAAGATCAATATATTGGAGTGTGTGTATGTATATTTAAAATCACCAAGGTGAAGAAATGGATTTGTTTTCAGATGAGACGAGTCGCTTGCTCTTCGTTCTCCCTTCAAGCTGATCGCTCACTCCTTCCTTCATTTTGCTCCCCCCCCCACCTCCGCTTTCTCCCTTTGGCAGGAGGGGTTGAGCTGCTGGCTGCCCTTTCCAGAGCTGCCAGTAAGTCTTTTCAGCTAGCACAGTTGGCTTGCTCAAGGAAGAGCTGGATGCTTTACCACTCTGCCTAATTTAAATTATGCTTCCAATTTTCCTTGTCTGTGAGGTCTCGGCATGTTGACAGGTGAAATTAAATGCTGCAATTTAGTGGAGAGGGGATAAAAAAAGAAAGAAATAATATGTAGCCTGACCCTGTTCTGATGCAAATTCATGCAGAGATAGTTAAGACGGAGGACACGCAGTTGAGTCAAAGAAACACTCTGATCCTTTACTGATTTATCCAATAACTTGAGAGAGTTCCTGGAGGAGTGGGTGGGTGGCTTCATCCACACCACACATGTATGTGTGTGGGAGAAATGCTGGAACCTGTCCTTAGCTAGATGTTCATTCAGAAAACACAAACAAACACACACACACACACAATGAATGCCGAACCTTAGCCCCTTTTAGTAACAACAACAACACCAACGACAACAACTTATTATTCATAACACACACACACACAAATCTGGCTGGGTTTCCCCAGCCACTCTGGGCAGCTCCCAAAAGAATATTAAAAACACGATAAAGCATCAAACATTAAAAACTTCCCTAATAGGGCTGCCTTCAGATGTCTTCTAAAACTTCTTTTGGGGGGGGTACCTTGCTTCCTGTGGCCTTTTCTAGGAAAAGGGGACCCTGTTTTGGAAGCTGCACCAAGGCTCACAACCACCTTAATCTAGCCTTGCTGGTGGGCTCTGGAACATAACAGCATGTGGAGCGCACCAGTTAAGGAAGGGTGCATGTGTATTTACTGGTGGGGCATTTTGTACTGTGCGCACGGTCGCAAAATTTGGCTGCTGGTACACCGTCTGACAAGGCAGAATGGCTCAAAATATGGGGAAGAAAAGACATGCCCATTTAAAATGTTGGCTTTTTAAATTACTCAGAAATCAATCACTGTTTCTGGGGAAAGGAACAAGTGCAGTGGCTTTGAGTTAAGTGCTGAAGGGAATGTCTGGTTGGCGGTGGAATTGCTCTCAGTTGAAATAGTGAAAAGTGAATGAATGGCGTGAGAACACTCTGCACACTGGAAGAGCTGAAATGCCAGCAACTCTTGGTGCGGTCATGATAGATAATTCCTGTGGGGTTCAGCCTCTTGCTTTAGCCAGCATCCTGTTTTAGCCATTGCCAGTAAGTAAATTCACCATGGGATGTGCAAGTGACCCCCCAAATGAGGTTATCCTGTCTTGAAAAGAAGACAGCATATTTTTTAATGAGTATACCGAACACGCCCTTTAGTAGTAATCAAGAGGAAAAGAAACCAGAGGAATGCAAGCCCAAAGAGACTAATGTTGGGAATGTGGCAAAGTGGCATTCCTCTCTTCAAATGAAATTAAAACTGAGCTTGTTGTGGTCACGATCCTGAAGTGCATGAATTTCCATGGTCTGCTGCAGAAAGAGGAAGGTGTATGGTACCTTTTTTCAGATCGATAATGTCTGTTCCAACGTTGAATATAGGAAAACTGTTTTACCTGCTAATATTATGTTTGTGACTGAAATATGTAAGTATGCAGTGTCAAGTTTAGGATCCAGTGGGTAACATTTGCTATCTACTTACCATAGGGCTGAATGGATTTCAAACTGTGTGTCGATCGGCAGGGAATCACCTCAGGCCGAATGGCTTCTACCAGGACTGCCCCTTTAAAGAAGGGCCCCAATCCACCTGTGCAAGTGCCGTTGCTGCTCCAGCTCAGTCATGCTAGCCCAAGATGGGGAAGGGAGCAGCTGCTACCCCTAATGCATAATGAAGGACTCCTGGAGTTCAAGAGCTGAAATAGCCCAGAGGGAGAAGGGAGACTGGCCTGCTTGAGAAGGAAAGAGGGGAGTCTAGGCCTGGGGGACCCATCTCCCCTAGTTAGTGGACCAACTAAGACCACAGGGGTAAATTGGCTACAGTAATCTATGCCCTGTTAGCCTCAGGGTTGGATTATTGCAATGCGCTTTACATGAGCGACTTTTGATACTGGTTTGGAAGCTTCAGTTGCTGCAGAATGTGGCTGCCTTGACTGTTGACAGGTTTGAGGCAAACAGACCATATAACGTTAACTCTGTCCCAACTACAATGGCTGCCTGTATGCTTCCAAGCCCAAATCAACATGCTGGTTTTGGCCCTTAAAGCTCTTAGTGGCTTGGGGCTTCCATATCTTCCGGAATGCCTCTCCCAGTACAAATCTACCTAGACTCTTAGATCTTCGTCTGAGGCCCTTCTCCGGGTTCCCGCTTGAGGCCTGGAGGGTGGTAAGAAGCAAGACGGCCTTTTCTTGTTGTGGTTTCCTGTCTGTGGAATGGTCTCCCCAACAAAGTTCGCCTGGTGCCTTTGTTGACAGCTTTCTCGGTGCCAGGTAAGGACTTACCTTTCCTCCAGACTTTTGATAAGCTAGGATGTTATTGTTTGTTATCGGTGTGCTGCTAAAACTTCCTTACGGCTGCTATGGGGTTGGTGGGTGTTGCTTTGCTCTTGGGACTCAACTAAATGTCTGGTGCTTATGACAGATGCCACTGGAACGTACTGAGGCATGGAGAAAAACAAGGCGCGGCCATTCTGATAGCTCATGGGACTGTGTTGCCTGTGCTAAGGGCCACAGGTCAGTAAATCTGGAGTCGCTCCACTTTCCCTGTCTTTTCTTCAACTGGGGCTCATGTTTGAGCACATTCTCCCATGGAATACAGGGCATTCAGTGTGCTGCTCCCTCAGGATGATCTCACAATATGTCTGTCAACCAAGGGAAGTAGGCCAACACGTTATTCACAAGAGGACTGCAGGGTGAGAGTCAGGGAAGGCCGGCAGGTTGGAGTGCCTGGGTGTGAAGGGAATTCAGCAGCAGGGCTGATAAGACTAATAAATCTGCATGGAAAGGCTCACAGGACTTGCGACTTTTGCTTTGATATAAAAATACGTGGCGTTTACCCTTAGCTGAAAAAGAAAACAATTCATAAATGATGGTGTTGCCAAAGGCACAGAGGATCCTGAAAAATTCTATGCTGTTTGTTGGGATTTTATCTTGTATACAACCAATATAGACACACAGGGCTCTTTCTCCAAGGTACAATGTGAAATCCGGCTTTCCTAATGGTTTTAAGTACTCTGTTTCTCTGATTTAAATCTCTTGCAGACACACTGCTTTTGTGTGTGTTTGTACTTCTGAAGGCAGCCCTGTTTAGGGAAGTTTTTAATCTGTGATGTGTTAATGTATTTTAATGTTTGCTGGAAGCCGCCCAGAGTGGCTGGGGAGACCCAGCCAGATGGGCGAGGTACAAATAATAAATTATTATTATTATTATTTATTCTATTGTTTCGTTGGTGTTATGTACTGAGTTGGATAGGATCCAAAAGGCAGCAGTCTGATTGGTCCTAGAACAATAGGATCCAAAAGGCAGCAGACTGATTGGTCCTAGAACAATAGGATCCAAAAGGCAGCAGTCTGATTGGTCCTAGAACAATAGGATTCAGAATGCAGCAGTCTGATTGGTCCGCAGGAGCCACCCAATCCAGCTCCAGGTGGAAGTGAATCCGCAACCGGATTGGCCTTCAGGAGTATCCTGGAATTAGCCAATCACATGGGGCCCATTGTGTAAATACTGTATATAAAGCAGATGTTCTGGGGAAACTTCCATTCCTCGCTACTATGAGCTGAATAAAGAGCTGAAATCCACACTCGACTCCGAGTATATTTCACTGGCGACGAAGGTGGGATCCCGCTGAGTTGACCGCCACACACAGCACCGCAGCACCACCACCTGCCGCACCACTGCCTCGCACCGTGTATCCAGGCTTCAGCTCCGGGACCCAAGGAACTCAGAATGGCACCCGACAACAGCTTCTCGCCGTTCAAACCAGCATCAGGAGACTGGGAAGGGTACGCCAGCCGTTTCACCCTTCCTCCTAGAAGCTAAAGGGGTCACCAACGATGCCAAGAAGAGGGCGATATTCTTCAGCGTCTGCGGAGAGGAGACGTTCGAAATCGCCCGGGCTCTCCTTGCACCTGACGATGTTGCTACCGTTCCTTACAAAACAATAATGGAACGGTTGAAGGGGCACTTCTCGCCGCAGCCCTCGGTGGTGGCTCGTCGAAATGCCTTCTATGCAAAGCGGCAAGCCCCCGGGGAAACCATAACTGGGTTTGTGACCTCCCTCCGCCAAGCCGCTCGGTTCTGCAACTTCTCAGAGTTGGAGAACATGCTTCGTGACCGCCTCGTCGGTGGTCTGAGGGACGAGAAACTGCAACGACGCCTCTACGCCAAGAAGGACCTAACGTTCCAGGTCGCTCTGGAGGAGGCCCTGGCAACAGAAGCCACTCTCTCCTTAAAGGGATTCCTGGCGTCACCCCCTTCTTTGATGATGTGTTGATTGCTGGGCCCACGCCAGAGGAGTTTGAGGACCGCCTCCGCACCATTCTGCACCGTTTCCAGACAGCAGGTCTCAAGGTGAAGCGGGAAAAGTGTCTACTAGGAGTGCCTCAGGTGGACTTTCTGGGATTTATGGTGGACGCAGAAGGGGTCCACCCGACTGGGGACAAGGTACGGGCCATTTGTGATGCCCCAGCGCCCAAGGACAAGACTGAACTTCAGGCCTTCTTGGGACTATTGAACTTTTACCATGCCTTCCTTCCCCATAAGGCGGCGGTAGCGGAGCCCCTACACAGACTCCTGGACAAGTGGGCCCCTTGGGTGTGGGGCCAGCGCCAGGCGGCCGCATTCCAGGCAGTCAAGGACTTGCTCGTCTCAAACTCGGTCTTGGCACACTTCGAGAGGCTGCCGGTGGTGCTAGCATGCGACGCCTCACCCTACGGCATCGGCGCTGTCCTGGGACACCAACTCCCGGATAGAAGAGAGGTGCCAGTGGCATACTTTTCCCAGACGCTCGCCGCAGCTGAGCGGAACTACTCGCAAATCGACAAGGAGGGTCTGGCAATCGTAAAGGGAGTAAAAAAATTCCATGATTTCTTGTACGGGCGGCCCTTTACCGTTGTGACTGACCACAAGCCGTTGCTTGGCTTGTTTGCCCCCGAAAAGCAGACCCCCCAAGTGCTGTCTCCTCGCGTCCTCAGGTGGTCAATTTTCCTTGCCGGCTACCAGTATGCACTGATTCACCGCCCTGGGAAGGCGATGGGCCACGCAGACGCCCTCAGCAGGCTACCACTACCAGAAACAGGCCCCGACCCAGCGCCCGCACAAGAGGTTATGACCCTGGAGCTGCTTCCCGACCGCCCCATTCAGGCACAAGAAGTTGCGCACCATTCCAAGAAAGATGGGGTCATCTCCCGGGTCCTGGACTGGGTGTGGAGGGGATGGCCCAGCAGCAGTCCCGGGCCAGAATTTGCTGGCTACACAACCCGTAAACATGAACTGTCAGCCCACAAGGGGTGCCTGTTATGGGGAAGCAGGGTCGTCATCCCCCAGCCCCTCCGCAAAAGGGTCCTTACAGCCCTACACGAGACACACCCAGGGGTAGTGAGAATGAAGGCCCTCGCCAGGAGTTATGTGTGGTGGCCGGGGATTGACAGAGAGATAGAGGCCTGGGTCAAACACTGCCAGGCCTGCCAAGAATCCCGCCCGGATCCCCCAAGGGCCCCAGTCCAGCCCTGGGAGTCTGCCCGAGCACCATGGTCACGCCTGCATGTGGACTTCGCTGGCCCCTTCCAGGGGAAAACATTCTTCATAGTGGTGGACTCTTACACCAAATGGCTGGAAGTCGCACTGGTACCGTCCACTTCTACATCCGCAGCCATCCAGGTACTACGCAGGCTGTTTGCAACCCACGGGCTCCCTGACACTCTAGTCTCAGACAACGGAACCGCATTTACGTCAGAAGAATTCCAGACCTTCACAGCGCAGAACGCCATCCGCCACATCCGCTCGGCGCCATTCCACCCTGCCACCAATGGCCAAGAAGAGCGCATGGTGCGGACCACCAAGGACACCCTCCGCCGCATGACGCAAGGGGACTGGGAGTACCGCCTTGCCACATTCCTTCTAGCACAGCACAGCACCCCCAGCTCAACGACTGGTCGGAGCCCCGCTGAACTACTGATGGGCCGGCGCCTCGCAATCAGACTGGACCGCCTTCACCCCGACAGAGCTCAGGATGAGGTAGTGGTGGGGGAAGGCAGGAACCCCCGGACCTTCGTGGCCCAGGACCCAGTGTACGCAAAGAATTTTGGGGCAGGCCCGGCATGGGTACCCGCCACAGTCACCAGGGTGACTGGCCCCGTGTCGTACGAGGTGCTAACGGAAGGGGGGCAATGCTGGCGCCGCCACTGCGACCAGCTACGGCGACGATTCCCGGGAGAAAACGAGGAGGAGGACAGGTCAGAGGAGTCCCAAGGGAACAGTGGGGCAGCGAGGCCCATAGAGCAGGAGGGGCCGGCAGGGGAGGCAGAATCAGTAAATACAGAGGGGACCCGCGAGGCCGAAAGGACACTGGAACCAGAGCCACAACTGAGCGAGCCAGTCGCGTCAGACCAAACGGCCCCATCACAGCCAGCAGCCTTGGAACACGAGCCAGAACCCGAACCCCTGACCAGGGAACACCCCAGGCCACAACGCATACGTAGGCGGCCGGCGTACCTTGAGGACTAAGAATGCAACTTCCCGGGCAGGACTGGAACTTAGAGGGGAGGGGTGTTATGTACTGAGTTGAATAGGATCCAAAAGGCAGCAGTCTGATTGGTCCTAGAACAATAGGATCCAAAAGGCAGCAGACTGATTGGTCCTAGAACAAAAGGCAGCAGTCTGATTGGTCCTAGAACAATAGGATTCAGAATGCAGCAGTCTGATTGGTCCGCAGGAGCCACCCAATCCTGCTCCAGGTGGAAGTGAATCCGCAACCGGATTGGCCTTCAGGAGTATCCTGGAATTAGCCAATCACATGGGGCCCATTGTGTAAATACCGTATTTTTCGCTCCATAACGTGCACCGGACCATAACGCGCACTTAGTTTTTAGGGGAGGAAAAAAGGAAAAACGCCTCCTCCTCCGTTTCGCTGGCGGGGGCGACGGAGGAAGAGAAAGCAGCCCGAATGCGGGCTGCTTTCTCGTCCTCCGCTGTTCCCCCGCTGGCGGGGGGCGACGGAGGATGGGAAAGCAGCCCGAATTCGGGCTGCTTTCTCGTCCTCCGCTGTTCCCCCGCTGGCGGGGGCGACGGAGGATGGGAAAGCAGCCCGAATTCGGGCTGCTTTCTCGTCCTCCGCTGTTCCCCCGCTGGCGGGGGCGACGGAGGATGGGAAAGCAGCCCGAATTCGGGCTGCTTTCTCGTCCCCCGCTCCTCCCCCGCTGGCGGGGGCGACGGAGGATGGGAAAGCAGCCCGAATTCGGGCTGCTTTCTCGTCCTCCGTTGTTCCCCCGCTGGCGGGGGCGACGGAGGAAGAGAAAGCAGCCCGAATGCGGGCTGCTTTCTCGTCCTCCGCTCCTCCCCCGCTGGCGGGGGCGACGGAGGATGGGAAAGCAGCCCGAATTCGGGCTGCTTTCTCGTCCTCCGCTCCTCCCCCGCTGGCGGGGGTGACGGAGGATGGGAAAGCAGCCCGAATGCGGGCTGCTTTCTCGTCCTCCGCTGTTCCCCCGCTGGCAGGGGCGACGGAGGATGGGAAAGCAGCCCGAATGCGGGCTGCTTTCTCGTCCTCCGCTGTTCCCCCGCTGGCGGGGGCGACGGAGGATGGGAAAGCAGCCCGAATTCGGGCTGCTTTCTAGTCCTCCGCTGTTCCCCCGCTGGCGGGGGCGACGGAGGAAGAGAAAGCAGCCCGAATGCGGGCTGCTTTCTCGTCCTCCGCTCCTCCCCCGCTGGCGGGGGCGACGGAGGATGGGAAAGCAGCCCGAATTCGGGCTGCTTTCTCGCCCTCCGTTGTTCCCCCGCTGGCGGGGGCGACGGAGGATGGGAAAGCAGCCCGAATGCGGGCTGCTTTCTCGTCCTCCGCTGTTCCCCCGCTGGCGGGGGCGACGGAGGAAGAGAAAGCAGCCCGAATGCGGGCTGCTTTCTCGTCCTCCGCTGTTCCCCCGCTGGCGGGGGCGACGGAGGATGGGAAAGCAGCCCGAATTCGGGCTGCTTTCTCGTCCTCCGCTGTTCCCCCGCTGGCGGGGGCGACGGAGGATGGGAAAGCAGCCCGAATTCGGGCTGCTTTCTCATCCCCCGCTCCTCCCCCGCTGGCGGGGGCGACGGAGGATGGGAAAGCAGCCCGAATTCGGGCTGCTTTCTCGTCCTCCGTTGTTCCCCCGCTGGCGGGGGCGACGGAGGAAGAGAAAGCAGCCCGAATGCGGGCTGCTTTCTCGTCCTCCGCTCCTCCCCCGCTGGCGGGGGCGACGGAGGATGGGAAAGCAGCCCGAATTCGGGCTGCTTTCTCGTCCTCCGCTCCTCCCCCGCTGGCGGGGGTGACGGAGGATGGGAAAGCAGCCCGAATGCGGGCTGCTTTCTCGTCCTCCGCTGTTCCCCCGCTGGCGGGGGCGACGGAGGATGGGAAAGCAGCCCGAATGCGGGCTGCTTTCTCGTCCTCCGCTGTTCCCCCGCTGGCGGGGGCGACGGAGGATGGGAAAGCAGCCTGAATTCGGGCTGCTTTCTAGTCCTCCGCTGTTCCCCCGCTGGCGGGGGCGACGGAGGAAGAGAAAGCAGCCCGAATGCGGGCTGCTTTCTCGTCCTCCGCTGTTCCCCCGCTGGCGGGGGCGACGGAGGATGGGAAAGCAGCCCGAATTCGGGCTGCTTTCTCGTCCTCCGCTGTTCCCCCGCTGGCGGGGGCGACGGAGGATGGGAAAGCAGCCCGAATGCGGGCTGCTTTCTCGTCCTCCGCTGTTCCCCCGCTGGCGGGGGCGACGGAGGAAGAGAAAGCAGCCCGAATGCGGGCTGCTTTCTCGTCCTCCGCTGTTCCCCCGCTGGCGGGGGCGACGGAGGATGGGAAAGCAGCCCGAATTCGGGCTGCTTTCTCGTCCTCCGCTCCTCCCCCGCTGGCGGGGGGCGACGGAGGATGGGAAAGCAGCCCGAATTCGGGCTGCTTTCTCGTCCTCCGCTCCTCCCCCACTGGCGGGGGCGACGGAGGATGGGAAAGCAGCCCGAATTCGGGCTGCTTTCTCGTCCTCCGCTCCTCCCCCACTGGCGGGGGCGACGGAGGAAGAGAAAGCAGCCCGAATGCGGGCTGCTTTCTCGTCCTCCGCTGTTCCCCCGCTGGCGGGGGCGACGGAGGATGGGAAAGCAGCCCGAATTCGGGCTGCTTTCTCGTCCTCCGCTGTTCCCCCGCTGGCGGGGGCGACGGAGGAAGGGAAAGCAGCCCGAATTCGGGCTGCTTTCTCATCCTCCGCTCCTCCTACGCTGGCGGGGGCGACGGAGGATGGGAAAGCAGCCCGAATGCGGGCTGCTTTCTCGTCCTCCGCTGTACCCCGCTGGCGGGGGCGACGGAGGAAGGGAAAGCAGCCCGAATTCGGGCTGCTTTCTCGTCCTCCGCTCCTCCTACGCTGGCGGCTTCGCTCCATAACGCGCACAGACTTTTCCCCTTCCTTTTTAGGAGGGAAAAAGTGCGCGTTATAGAGCGAAAAATACGGTACTGTATATAAAGCAGATGTTCTGGGGAAACTTCCATTCCTCGCTACTATGAGCTGAATAAAGAGCTGAAATCCACACTCGACTCCGAGTATATTTCAGTTGGGTTGATTTGTTTGATTTACGCCAACAAAAATGAAATCTGCGGAGATGGTTCGAGGGATTAAGAAGGGGAATGGGGACAAGCAGGATCGGTAAGGACAAAAGCAGGTCTGTTGGCCACACATCGTAAGTATACATTGTACAGAGAAGGAAGGAAAAGCTGGTATAACAACATGAGTTGTAGGAGTCAAGGCAGAGCAAGGAAAAAACCTATGCAGTGCAATGGACATTGGGTCGGCCTCCAGAAAGGATCTACCTCCCCACAGACTGGTCACGATAGATCAGATTCGTTACCTTCTCTTTGCCCAACTGTATCTTGTGCTGGGTAGAGCTTTAAAAAAAAAATCTTAAAGCAACCACCGTCATCGATGACATCTGAGGCACTGCTTTTTAGAAAGAGAACGTAGACATTCTGCCATTCATGATTAACGTTGGGTTTTTTCCAATAATCTCTACCCATTGAAAAATGAAAATAGGAAGCTGGCTCCAACTTGTCGCAGGACAGAGGGCTTAATAACATTTGCTTCCATTAATTATCCGGGCAGCAAAGCCAGAAGTCAAGTTCAGCTGAACTCCCCCTTATTGTTGGGAAAAGGGAGGAGATGAATTTAATGTACTCGTTATGGGCTTTGAATGAGAATAAGGAAACAAATCCAGGAAGCCACTAGAAGAACTTATGTGATCTCCTACCAGTCTTTTAACTTTGTTAGGTTTTTAATAGGTAGGATCCAGGAATAGGTGTGCCTTATTTTTCAGCATCTTCATTACCCCTTTAAGGACACAGATATATAAGAGGCTTATTTATATTGCTAGCTCTTGGAAATGATAACAGAAGAGACTATGATCTTATATCTGGTGATTATATATAGTCCCCTCCCCCTAAAATAAAAATAAAAGAGTGTTTCACCTGCCAGCTGGCCCCTTGCAGTTAAGGTTACATTTTTGAAGGGGAAAAACAATCTACTGTGTCTATTTATAAAAGCTCCAGGCAGCTCACGAAATAGAAATATATCACAATATAAATTTTATAGCAGTTGCTAAAGCAAAAATAGAGACAATAAAATCACCACAATTAATTAATGGAGTAAAGCAGTTAAAGTCATTCTTTATGCCGCTAAAATATCACTAAAAGCACAGTGAAAGCACACTGCTGTGCATGTGCTGGTAAGCTCCTGGTTGGGTTACTGCAATGCGCTCTGTGTGGGGCTGCCCTTGAGGCTGACCCGCAAGCTGCAGCTAGGGCAGAATGTGGCAGTTCAAGTGCTCACTGGGGCAGAATATCACCCTCATATTACACCACTGCTGAAAGAATTGCACTGGTTGCCAATTAGTGACTGGGCCAAGTTCAAGGTTGTAGTAGTGGTATACAAAGCCCTGTATAGATTTGGACCAGGATATCTATACATACACCTAAACGTTCACTGTGCTCTGCAAATGCCACATCACTATGTGGCCAATTCTCTATGGTGTAAGAACCAGGCCTTTTGTGCGCTGGCACCTCTCATTACATCCTAGACAGATGTCATCTCCGTTGTCCTTTCAGCATCTGCTAAAGATGCCCCTCTTTCAACAAACCATCCAAGTGGGGATTTCTATCTCACTCAGTATCTGAATTTATTTGTACATATGCATTTGCTTCCCCTTGTTTCTTCAGATGCAATTGTTTTGTATATATAGTTATTGTATTGTGAAATCACTTTGATATGTTAATATCATTAATTTGATTGAGTTTCCTTCAGAAACCAGAAAGAATCTGTCTCGGACAGGGGTTCCTTGGCAAAGAATTGCATGGGGCCGAGGACACAATGGTCAAGGCTGTGCTATGCTTCTCCCCATGATTCTGTTTCCTACATTAAAGGATACTTGGTGGGACGTATCTGAAGAAGTGTGCATGCACACGAAAGCTCATACCAAGAACAAACTTAGTTGGTCTCTAAGGTGCTACGGGAAGGATTTTTTTTTATTTTTTTTATTTTTTTGACTATGGCAGACCAACACGGCTACCTATCTGTAATTGGTGGGACATGTTCTGCTCTGGGAATTGTAAGATAAATATGCTACAGCAGGGCCTCTACCTTGGCCAGGGTCCTTCTTGGAGCTGGAGATGCAAAGGCAGATGGGACTCTTTCCTATACCTTTAACAGTTGTGTTGAAGAGAGAATTTCCTCACCCATGCATGACATAGCTGTCAACCTTTCCCTTTTTCCGCGAGGAATCCTATTCGGAATAAGGGAATTTCCCGCCAAAAAAAAAAAGGGAAAAGTTGACAGCTATGATGCCACCAAAATTCCCTGTTCTATACCACTGTTAAAAATACAGGAGCCTTCCATTGCCATCTGATCTCCTTGCCTGAGACTTATTTTTGACTTGGCATCAAGACAGCAGTGGTGATCATCCTACCTTTTCAGTAGGGCAGGAAGGATGGTGTGAAGGCAGGTGTTCCATTTTGGTGTTCCAGGTGTCGCTGAACTACATCAGCTCCGGAAACCATGGGCAATGGTTAGGGATGATGGGACTTGTAGTTTGGCAACATCTGGAGCTCCAGAGGTTCCCCGCAGCTGTTGTAGGGGTATTCCTTGCCAGTCTCAGATCCTGCTTGAAACAGGAGCTGAAATGCTAGGAACTATAATGAGAGAATTGATCCGTAGATATATGTAGTAGAGGGGCTTTATTGAGTTACAGTCAACACGGATTTACAAAATACAGATCACGTCAAAGAAACCTGAAAGCCTTTTCCAATATAGTCACTGAGTGGGCGGAGAAGGCAGACATCGCGCACATAATATGTCTGAGGAGCTGCGAGGCCTTTGACACCGAACCACACAAGAAGCTAACAATAGTTTTGACAGACAGCACGGTGGCTGACAGACAGGAAATAGTGAGATATTATTGATGATTACATCAGAGGTAGACAGAAGAACACAGATCTTGAGGCCGTGACCTTACAAAGACGGGCTGGAAGGGAAGGCATTTGTTTATTTATCTAGCAGTTTGGGAGGCAAGATGTGTGTTTTATTCTTAAAGAGCTTATTATGTTCCTTTTTTTATTTTTGAGGGGCTGAGAGAGCAGCTTATTTGTGAATGATATAGAGCAGCAGCTGCCCCTTTCACCCTGCCCCACCTTTTTTTGAGTGAGGCAGAGCCATATGTCACATCTAAGATGCTGCTGTGCATTCAGAAAATGGTATTCTGGCACGTTAAAGATGCATACCTACCCCCAACCCCTCTGTTTCTTCCCATACACAGTTTATTAGGAATGAATTTCTGGAATACTTAGGGCACAATCCAGTCAAAGTACACCGATTCCAATGACGCAGTGCTGCCTTGTAATCGTATACCTGTCTACTTGGAAGTAAGTCCCATGGAGTGCAGTGGGGTTTGCAGCCTAAAACATGTGCATTACTCTTTCCGTTAAGCCAAAGGGGCTCAAAAGTGCTGGCATTTGCTTGCTTGCATCGTGCCCAAAGAGTTTCATCACTCAGGACAGATTCAGCTGAGATCATTGCGAATGTCAGTTGTGTAAACTGGGGCTGAAGAGAGACAAATGTGTCCCCTATCGTTATACTTCTGATGCAGTGCAATTATAAGTGAATGATGACCGTGACATTATTACCAAGAAATAGGGAAGAAGAGGAGAGACATTGGGGAGATAGATAGATAGATAGATAGATAGATATATATATATATATATATATAAAATTTTATTTTTTTAAATAATAATATCTTTATTAAATTCATAAAATTACAACATATACATCACATCTCATCATACACATCTCATCATACATAACATACACATCATACACATCCTATAGTCTACATACAATCTGCCTCAAGCACCATACATCCTACCTTCATACAATTGATTCATCCCACCTACCTCCCCTCCCCTCCCTTTACTCCTCCCCCCTCCCCCACCCCCCAACCTCAAAAGACAAACAAACTTAAAATTGACCTCCTAAAGTTTATCCTCACATTCCTCATTTTTCTCCCCTCCTTATTTTTGCGATATATCATATACTTATAATATCTTTCTTAAATAACCTATTTGATAATATAGAAATACAAAAACTATTTTCACAATTTATATCCTTTAATCTATACATTATTCCAAGCAAATCGTCAATTCTGTTTTTACTCCCTCCTTTATTAAATAGTCTTCCACACACTGGAAATATATATATATATATATATATATATATATATATATATATATATATGTACGCCTGTGCTTTGAAAAGGTTCAGGGAGTAAGGAGGGACATTGCCCAGCGAAGTTACAAATGACATTTTAAAATGGAAATTAGACATAAAGTGAAAGAGGAAATTTGTGTATGTTTCTCAAACTGCCAGGTCACATTACTTCTTGCCTCAATTTTTAATCTGCTTCATAAAACATAGGGAGATGTTGTATTCTTCTCTCATGGACGCTAGTTTTGCACAGTGGGGCCCGGCCCATGTTACATGTCAGCAGGATGAGCCCCCAGTGATAGTGGTTGCTTCACAAATTGCGACTAAGAAAGACTTGAAATTTAAATAGTGCTCTGTATCATCTGGAAGCTTCAAATGGGTTATCTGTATTTCTGCACAGGAGATGCCAGTCACTCATGCTATGCAGGATGATATGATCTGCTTGTCTCTGGAGCCAGAGCTTGCGTAGTACTCCAAAATAAATAAAGCCCTTGGATTTATTCCCTGTCTTCACAAGTGTTAAAGACTGGGTACAATCTAATAGGTTTTTTGTAAGTGGGGTTAGGGCAGACATTATCAGCTTTCAGGAGCTGGTCTCCTGCTTGACATGGAACTGGAGTGTAATTTCAGGATAGATTTTGCAGAACTACAACTCCCATCATGCCTGGCCATTGGCCATGTTTGATGGCTTGGTGGGAGCTGTGGTTCAGAAACATCTGGAGGGCCAAAGGTTCCCACACCTAGTCTATAAGAGCATAGGCTAGCAATAAGATGTCTTCGGTATGGCAAATGAATGTTCAATATAGAATGCTGTTAATAGTCAATATGCCTTCTGTGTGACAAAACCAATGCCATTCTTAAGCTTACTGTATACAGTCAACCCAGCATAGAATCTGAAATACACAATTTTCTAGCATAAGTTTTAGGTATTTGTTAGACTTAGGGTGGAAGTAGATCAGGAAAGTATTTCAAATTGAAACTTATACAGTAGTACCTTGGGTTACAAACACTTCGGGTTACAGACTCCGCAAACCCGGAAGTAGTACCTCGGGTTAAGAACTTTACCTGAGGATGAGAACAGAAATCGTGCCGCGGCTGTGCGAGGCCCCATTAGCTAAAGTGGTACCTCAGGTTAAGAACGGTTTCAGGTTAAGAACGGACCTCCAGAACGAATTAAGTTCTTAACCCGAGGTACCACTGTACAAGACAAACTTCTAAGCAGTCCTATGTCTTCCAAAGCAACTACAGTGGTGGTACCTCGGGTTACAGGCGCTTCAGGTTACAGACTCCGCTAACCCAGAAATAGTACCTCGGGTTAAGAAATTTACCTCAGGATGAGAACAGAAATTGCACGGTGGCAGCGGGAGGCCCCATTAGCTAAAGTGGTACCTCAGGTTAAGAACGGTTTCAGGTTAAGAACGGACCTCCAGAACGAATTTAGTTCTTAACCAGAGGTACCACTGTACTTGCTTAGCCAGTTTCCAAATGTCTTTTACTTACATGTTGTTGTTGTTGTTGTTGTTGCTGCTGTTGTTGTCACTGTTACTATTAGTTACGTTTCATGAAATGATCCTTTCCTCTTCTCCCCCCCCCCCCGGATTTGTTCTAGTTACACACAGGGAAAGTGCATCAAGTCTTAAAAGACTTATTCGCCAAAATTGTTCCTGACAACTTCGTAAAAAGAAAAGAAAAGTGTTTACCAAAAAACATTTAAAGTTAATTAGAATGGAAAGCAGTTCCTGTGCCTTACAGAAAAGTGATCTACTGAACCTCCCCCCTTCCCTCTCTCTCTCTCCCCCCCCCCCCATTTATCAAAGAGATTTTTCATCATATTGCACATCTGCAGCCTTCAGAACAAATTCTGGCGAGAACACTCAGTGTCACCATGAGAAAAAGGCTTAGATGTTTCCCCGGGATAGGGGGAAGAAAAGCAGCCCCCTATCAATTCCCATTTCTCAGACAGAATGATGCCTTTAACACTCGGTAATGAAAATTTTTATATGTGAGAGGGATTACCAGCATCAGCCTGTTATTGTCTTTTGATGTGCCCCAGAAATATTACAGTAGAAGTTATTAAAGAATAAATTGTGGGAAGCAAATAGCCCCTCTAGCTCAGTTTGCCACTTTGCCCTTTAGTCAATTTCTGTCATGGTGAATTCCTTCTTTCATGGACGGTTGTTTACCTTATTTTAGCTTTGTAAAGACTTCCCTCTCTCTCAAATGAAAGAGATGCTTGATGACACAGTATTTTACATCTTAGGCATTACATGAATGATGAAAAATATATTGATCATCAGTGACTACTCTTGTATGTCAAAAGGTTCGGTGGACTTGAGAGCAGGATGGCTCAACCTTCTTAAATCTTTTTTTACCGTCAAGAGTTGGGTCGGTTAGTTTTGCATAGAGCCCAACCATTCTCTGCTTTTCTCTGAAATGGGGAAAATATAGAGCGTGCCGAGTTGTGTCTGACAGCGTGTGAAAGTTTGCATCTCCAAGATTTAATTTTGAAAACCTGCCAGGTTTTGAATTGGTGCATAATTTCATTAACTTATGGTCCACAATTCCAGCAAAGGGGCCTGACGTTTCAGTGAATGCCAATTAACTTGCACCTTCACTCCACAGAGAACTGAGACTTGGAGATGTGGTGATGGGTGGCATGATGCCCACTGATTGGATGGATTTCACCAAGGGACACGCTGCGATCAAGGCTACTGGAGATGAAAGGCCAAGTGCTTATTAGTACTTCTCTCTGGGGATTAATTAGGTTTTTTCTATTTCTGTGGAAGAGCTGTCACGCCCAAAAGTAATTTGGGTGGAGGATAGGAAACTGATAGATGGCCAGGAAATGTAGACACATTGCCTTCAGTCTTGTTTATTTTCAATTCTCGATTTTGTCCACTTGAGAATGAACTGAAAGTTAGAAATAGCCTCTGGGCCAGGGAGCGAGCGAGAGACAGAGATTTTTTCCCCTTTCACTGTTTTAATAGATTATATAATAAATTATGAAATACCGTTTGGTTTCTAGAGACATACTGAAGGTTAAAGCGAATCAATTTATGTCAGTGAGCTCACATGTTTGAGTATTTCAGACCGCTTCATCAAACAGTGGGTTGTTTCCTCCCGATTTTCTTTTCCGCCTTTGCTCGTGAGCTTGTAAAATGCTATTCCTTTGCTTAATTGTTTTAAAGGAACATGTGCTCCGTAAACTTTTATTCTTATTACAGAACAATCAAACCTGTGTTGCTTTATTCGTGGTTTATATCTGCCCAGTTTTGCTTGAATTGCCACATTACAGCCAAACCTCGGTTCTCGAATGGCTCCATTTTCAAACCTTTCAGCTCCCGAACGCCAAAAAACATGAAGTAAATGCTCTGGTTTTTGAATGTTTTTCAGAACCCGAACATCCGACACAGCTTCCACTTGAGTGCAAGACAAGAAGCTCTTGCAACCAATCGGAAGCCGCACCTTGGTTGTCAAACGCTTCAGAAGTCGAATGGTCTTCCGGAACGGATTACGTTCGACAACCGAGGTTTGACTGTACTGAGAAAATAAAGGGAAGTGGGAGAAAACTCTTCAGTTTCGTTAACTGTAATAGCCAAGAGGGCCGCCCCAAGAGCTGAAACTTTTGACCCTTGTCATAGGAATGGAGGAAGCTTCCTTATACTGAGCCAGACCATTGGTTTATCTGGCTCAGTATTGTGCACTTTGACTGGCAGCCATTATCTGGGATTTCAGCAGGATTTCATCCCTACCTGGAGATACAGAGGACCCTCGACTTACGAAGATAATCCGTTCCGACGGAATCTTCGTAGGTCGAAATCATCGTAACTCGAGTCCCCATAGGAATGCATTGGGAGAACGCATTCGTAGGTCGAAAAAACCTTCGCAAGTCAAGGAAACCGCATCTAAAACGGCCGCGACTTCCTTTTGGAAGTCGAAAAAATTCGGAAGCGGCGGCCGCTTTGATCCCTCGTAACTCGAAAAACTCGTAAGTCGGGTCATTCGTAAGTCGAGGGATCACTGTACTGGTGATTGAACCTTCTGCATCCAAAATAGATGCTCTACCACTGAGCTACCACACTTTCCTGTTGGGAAGCTGTCTCAGAAGAGTAACAGTGCATAGCAGACAGAATATGTGATAGAAGAAGATTAAATGTACATGACTGTTTATCCAGCAGTTCCTCCACTATCCTGTAACTGAGCACATCAAGCTTTTAAATTTGGGGAGGGAGATAGGACAGGGCGTGACAGGAGAGCCCTACTCAATGAGTTCTAACAGGAACAATGAGTTCTTGAAGACTGGGGGGGATCTTTTTCTTCCCATCCTCCTCACTGCTTTCCTCTGTACCAAAGCCCTCCCCAGATCACTATCCTCTTGGTCAGTAGGTGCTATGTTGCACACTGGGCTGTGTCAAGTGGTGCTGCCTCTGCCCAATATCAGGTAATTTCTTACTGCCGCTCTGTGTGACACAGCACCCCTTTCTGCAATAGTTTGAACTGTGACTAGCATTGTCAGAGTGAAGGGGGTTAAAGGGAGATGGGGTCAGTTGCACGAGCTGTTTCCACTTGTGCAACCTCTGGATACAACACACAGATCCAGCTGGTTGTTTTTGGACTCATCAGAATTATGCCCTATTATGATCAACTGGGCATGTTGGTCTTGCCTTAAGTTTTACTGATTTTTAGTGGGAAATTTTGTCCAACTAACTTGCCTCTGGATAGACATATATAAATTTGCATTGAGTTCAGTGGTGCTTATTCTTATCCAGGCATAGGCAAACTCGGCCCTCCAGATGTTTTGGGACTACAACTCCCACCATCCCTGACCACTGGTCCTGTTAGCTAGGGAAGATGGGAGCTGTAGTCCCACAACATCTGGAGGGCTGAGTTTGCCTATGCCTGTTCTTATATTTGGAAAAAGGGGGTGGGAGAGAGAGAGAAAGCACCACAGCACAGTTGCTTTAAAAGAAGGCGGTGTTATAACCAGTGATAATGATGATGAATGCAGATTGCTATGTAAGTAATGGATTAGCATTAATCACCGATTCATGTATATTTAAACTAATATTGAAATGCAAATTACCCTATAGAAACCCAGTCCTCCACCTTGCCTGTTTGGTCACTGCTCATTAATGTTGAAAGCAATGACACTTTCAGGACACAGGTGGCCCATGTAGTAACTCAGCCAGCATATAGTATCCAAAACAGGACCTGATTCAACTGAAAAGTTGCACTAGTGGGAGCTAGCACAATGAGTCCTGCTACAGCAACAATGCTTTTCCTGCCTTTGCTCCTCCCATGCACCCTGCAATTAGTTCTAGGGGTTCGGGATAACCCCAGAACAGCTTGCTGGGGGAGAAGGGGAAGATACTTGCAGTCTCCTTAGCACTACTTTGAATTCCACCTATGGTAATAGCAAGTATAGGTGTGGTGCGTCAAATAGGAAGGTACCTGATATGGCAGCATATTGGACTTTAGATATCCAATGGGTCTGAGTGCTTTTTGACAGCCCACTAAGCTCCTCCCCAGGATCTAGATATCTGCCTTCCAGCCCACAGGGCCCTTTCTGTGGGTCAAACTCCTCTTGGGGACCCTGCTTCTCATCCTCTAGCCCACTAGCACCCTTTCCTGGGTCATCCAGCTCCCCGATCATCATCATCATCACTTTTAATTTGTATACCGCCTTTCTATCTTACAATACTCAAGGCGGTTTACAAGCTGAGGAAACAAAGAATGCACACCTTATAACAATCTAATGCAATACAGTGGAACTTCGACTTACGAAGATAATGCGTTCCGAAAGCACACTCGTAAGTTGAAAATTTCGTAAGTCGAAAAACAGCATTCCCATAGGAATGCATTGGAAACCGCATCTAAAATCCAAGCGGATTTCCTTTCGGAAGTCGAAAAATTCGTAGGCGCGCGGCCGCTTTTTCCCTTTCGTAAGTCGAAAAATACGGAAGTCGAGTTACTCGTAAGTCGAGGTTCTACTGTACAAGAATGTGATAATAAAACATAGCTTTAAAATAAGCAATCAAATAAAGTAACGTTCAACAATCATTAGTATAGTATAGAATAATAATGTCAGCATATAAAAATTAAACAAAAAGCCACTCTTAACAATTGCAATAAATAATTTCGAAACTACAATCAATAAAACAACAGCAAGCCACAGTGCATAAAACAATATAATACAAATTGAGAGACAGAGACTGGAGGGTGGGGCAAGGCAGGTGGGAGGAGGCTTTGCCTGATGGAGTCTCTCCCCTCACCCCCACATTTCTCCTCAGCATCTAGCCATCTCCACAATGTCTACAGGACTCCTGACCTCAGGCCTGCACATTTTAAGGCCAGTGGGATCGGTTGCAATCCACTGCCTATTTGCATCCTCCTGCGTTGCAATTCCAAGCACCCTTTGTGTGCAGCGCTTTCTTAGCTGTCAGTTTACAACAAGCTGGCCGACTACAACTATCATGGCTGGCTGACTACAAGCTGGAAAAGTCGGTACAGTGGAACCTTGGTTTTCGAACCTTATCCGTTCCGGAAGTCCGTTTGACTTCCAAAACATTCGAAAACCAAGGAGCAATGGGCAGTCGGCAAAATCCACTGAGAAAAAAAGAAAAACACACAGCGGAAGCCATTCAGCTTCTGAGGTGCGTCCGAAAATGAGAGCATTTACTTCCGGGTTTTAAGCGTTCGGCTTCCGAAATGTTCGGCTTCTGAGACACTTGAAAACCAAGGTTCCACTGTATCTTTCTGTCAAATCCCAGACTCCCCTCCTCCCTGGATTCAGTCTGAACATAGTGAGTGACACAGAGATATCTCTGTCTCTCACACAGCTTTTGTGAGCCTTTGAAGGTTCCCACACAAAGTTGTGTGAGAGACAGAGATGTTTTTGTGTCACTATGTTCAGACTAAACCCAGGGAGAAGAGGAGTCTGGGATCTGACAGAATGATATCGGCTTTTCAAGCATGTTGTAGCTAGCCAGCCAAGTCCACGCTGATCTGACTCCCCCAGAATTAAACCAAACAATTTGCATGTATTTCAGGGTCTGGGGGACTAAGAACCAACCAGCATCTCCTAGAGCAGTATCAGCAGAAATGCTGGATGTATTTAGTTAAGAAAGACAATAATTCTGAAGATAGGGTGCGAGGAACAAGTGTGAAAAAATGCTGTTATATGAAATTTAAATGGACCCAGTTAAGCTTTCATAGGTCTGCTGCACAGGTTTTTCATCCGTGGAACTGCAGGTTCCCCTTTAGTCTTACTGTTCCTCTTCAGAAGGCGAACTTACCTAATTCACACTTTCTGAAACAATGCACAAACTGGAACACAGCCATCTTTCAAAAGCCACATGTCTCTGAATTTTTCAATGCAGTTCCCCAGCCAAGAAATGCATACAAAAATGCATATTCTAGAGTAAAGTGTGTACATAAAATCACATATTCATGAAAATAGCAAACAGAAGTGCATTTTATTAGGCAAAGTCGCTTTGCAAAAATGTGCATATGAGGCAAAATTGCATGCAAGGGTCTGTATATTAGGAGAAATTTGCATTAAAGGGGAATATGAATTTTCATGCAGACTTTTCATTTTTTGTAAAAAAATAATTGCAAACTGAGTGAAAGTGTTGACAGCTGAACTGAAGATTGCAAAAATGAGAAGCTGAGAGAAACTGAAATTGGTAGATTTGTGCAACCCTGCCCGCTACATTACTTTACATCATGCCTTCTCACATGAATGCCTTTCTGCAAACATCTGCTACACTGTTGCTTGTGGGCCCCCCAATCCTGCATGGAGTGACCGGTTTGTCTTGAATTGGTGTGAGAGTGATTTATCAGGCCCATTATATTTGTCAGCGGCCGTTACTTTTGAAACAGGTATTGTTCTCTCTCTTCTAAAAAAATTATACAAAAAATCTTGTATTCTCATGGCACGGACCATAAAAATAGTAAGTAAGTGGGTGAGAAACATGGATGGCAAACAGTGACAGGTGAAAAATACGAGCTGCTAGATCAACAAAAGAGCCTTGCCTGCTCTCCTGATGCAGTAACACCCAGGTGTTTGAAAACAGAAGCATTTTACAACGTTCAAGTTCTGAAACGGTTTTTGAACGTCTCTGTTGACGAACGTTTCAGAACTCAAACACCGTAAAATGCTTCTGTTTTCATGATCAAGGTGTCTCCCCTGCCAGGTAAATGCTTCTGTTTTCAAACACGCCTCAAAGGTCGAACGGCTTCCGCTGAGTGTATATGTTATTTTCCCCAACTTTCTCTATTAAATTTACAGCAGACCGCCCTTTGCGGTTTTTGAAAGTTTTTGAAAGTTTCGTAACTCGAACGGTCTTCTGGAACGGATTATGTTTGAAAACCGAGGTACCACTGTATAGACCATGTGGCTAGCATGACAAAGCCACTTCTGGCGAACCAGAGCAGCGCACGGAAACGCCGTTTACCTTCCCACCGGAACGGTACCTATTTATCTACTTGCACTTTGACGTGCTTTCGAACTGCTAGGTGGGCAGGAGCAGGGACCGAGCAATGGGAGCTCACCCCGTCGCGGGGATTTGAACCGCTGACCTTCTGATCAGCAAGCCCTAGGCTCTGTGGTTTAACCCACAGCGCCACCTGGGTCCCATACATTGCAATGTAGTCGAAGCAAAATTCCAAGTACGATTGGTACTTGGCCAATAAATTATTCCTTATTCCTTATGTTTCTTTCGCTTTCTAATGCTGATAAATAGCCACCTAACTGGAGAAAATATTCTTTCCAGCGCGCTGTGTATGGATTATGGGGGGAAGTTGCAGTTCTCCTATTTGTAAGAGGTGTTTAATGTCTAATTACCGTGGTGAAGAAACAGCCCCGTATATTCAGCGGAAGTGCAGCCCCCCCCCCGCAACAATGAAAGCAAGACGTGCTGTTCCTGGGAGAAGGAAGAAGAGTTGCAGAGTAACCTGAGGCCATTTTTTCTGACTGTAGCCAGGCAGTTTTGCTTCAGGGTACTGCTTTTGTTATCTCCCCTTGCGCCCTCTGAGAATGAAAGCGTACAGCGAAGCTTCCAAGAGAGAACTACCTGTTTGAGCAAGATTCGGTAGCTGAAGGAAGTTTCTATTGATGGATAGAAAAAGGAGTCGCTCCGTCATAGCTAAAACAAAGCCTGCTCAATAGACCCGCTGTGATTGCTGAAGGCTTCTCTCCTCTATCCTAGTTTAGCAGCAAAAGGTTACAGGTGGGTGCCCTGCACACGCTTTAAGATGAATGGTCTGTTCTCTCTACCCTTGTACCAAAGCCAGATTTTGCCAGCAAAGGAAATCCCTGTTCATGTTAGATCCTGCTGAGAAGCAAATACTTGTTTGGGGATTTAAGCTTCATTACATTCTGTTTGAAAAAGCACTGCTCACCTTGATGACCAAAGAATTAATCAATGTTTTGGTTGGCTCATCCACCCCCAACCCCCAATTTTCCCCCATCCAATTCACAGACAAGTTGGGGACAGGTTCAGTAATTGGGGTGGTGCAAACTAGGAATCAGCAAATGCATAAGTTTGGGTTTCCCTCAATTTCTCCTTTTTCCAATCCACATTTCTGCATCAGTTGGTGATTATTATTATTATTATTATTTTTAAAGTCCTCGTTAAAATAAAATGTACATTTTTGACAGCTTTTTTGTGTACATTGCTCCTAATATAGACATCTTTGTTAGTATACACCTTTTTCAAGAAAGCATTTTTAATGTTATTTTTGCTAATACATGCAGTCCTTACACACACACACACACACACACACACACACACACACACACACTATTGCAAACTTCAGAGAAGGGTGAATTTCAAAGAATGGCTGCATTTTGGATTCTGCACTGTTCTGGGAAGTGCCGATTAGGTTGGTTCTCATTAAAATGAACCGAACCAAATTTCTCCCCTCATCCCTACTGCAAACAAGGATGAATTACAGCCTACCTACAGTGCTAGCATCCTTTCCCTCACTGCTGCTTGGCAGCCCCCGTCCCCCTGGTGCTCTTTCCAGGCAGGAAACTCACTCTGGTGCCTCTCCGGAAGCCAACTCAGAGTGAAAACAGAAACAGGAAGCAATACTAATAATACTAAGCAGTGGTGCCCAACAGCAGTAGGGAGAGTGACTGCACATGCAGTAGTACCGGTAGCAGCAAGAAGAGTGAAGAAACACGCACAGTGGGATTTGGTGACGCATTCCACACCACCCCAGCCCTCTGAAATGTAAGCTTTTGAAAACTCAAGAGAATTCCATTTAATACTACTACTACTACTACTACTAATATACTGTGACATATTAGCTGTCACTGCATAGGACAAGGGGGATGCTATTCTATATTATTTTCTACCATCCACAGAACAGCACTTTCTCAGTCCTTAGTATTTTTTGCCTGGTTCTCTCTATTATTCCACGGACAGCTACAGCTGGCGATTGCTGCCAAGGTACGCACTCTACACAAGGAGCTCCAAATCCTGAAAGCTTGACCTTTGCCGCTGACACGGCCAAGATGTCGTTGTGGCTGCTTGCGGTGGGGCTTTTCAGTCTCTGCAACTGGAAGAGTTGTGACACTGTGTTGGGAAGTCACGTGGTATCTGTCGTAAATGTACGGCGACGGAATGAAGGTGATGTTTTACTGCAGTACTTAACACTTGGCACTAAGTAGGAGTTGATTAGGCAGGAAATAGACAATGAATTAATTTGAGCAAATTACAAGGGGATTAGTAGTGGATGTAGTTTTATGTCACAAGTGGAACATGATAGAGATGCTTACCCGGGAACGGGAGTGAAACAGGCCTGCTTCTGTGTGTTTATATAGCTTTTATTGTACTTCTTGTGCTTCTGAGAGCAAAAAAGTAAAAGAAAATAGAAACTACTCTGGATTTTTAGATAGGCTCTATGATTAAAGAGTGATCTACTCAAGGGCAGACCACTTTGTTGTCGGTTAGGGCAAATTCTCAAAACTTAGTCATTTCAGGACAGCTTCTTGTATAGATGCCCAGAGAAGTGATTGGTACTTGCCAATGACTGAAAAGGGGAAGAAAGTACTGAAGTCAGGGAGAACTTTCTTGATGCTTAAATAAAATGTAAGACTGGAACACAACACACTAATTCTGATATTAAAAATACAAATGCATGCAAGCACACAGAGAACTTATGCATGATTCAGACCTGCCTTGCGACCCTTTTTAAATTGCACCTCCTCCAGCTGATAAATCTAGTTTGTCATTTGTTTCTGGTTAGTTTAACCTCAGCAGTTTTGTTTTTTTGTTTTGCACATTGCTACTAGTTATTAAGCACCCAAGAGCTCAGTTGCTAGATCAAAGCCAAGCAAACAGCTTGGTTCCTTTGCAGGTTTTTGCTGCTCCCTCAAAAGAATCTGGTTCCTCAGATTTCCTACCAGGGAAGCAAGATTTAACTATCAAATGGATAAGTTCTAGACATGCGACAAGTTAGGGTCTTTTCAGATGGGAGGTTTCCTCAACGCCCACAAGTTGCAAGTGAATTCTGCAAATCTTGGTGTGGATAGCAGCTAACCATGCTGGCCTTAGATATTAAGGAAAAACTTACAATTGCGACTCTGTTCAGCACCAGTGCTGCTGCTTCTCCTCCTCCATTGCACACAGAGGGTGTTGGTGATAAAATGATGCCCTCTTTGGGACTCTCCTATCTGAAGCCACTGCTTCCTATTACCCAGGACCAACTCAAGACATTTTCGCACCTGAGGTGAACCACAAAAGGTGCCTCCCTCCCCACCATGGGAAAAGGAGTGAGTGAAGATCTACATCGGGAATAAGCGGGGAAGAAAGGTATTCACTGGGAAGCTAAAAACCTGAATAAATGAACACTATTTTTTTATATATATAGTAGAATGGTGCTGGAGGAGACTCCTGAGAGTCCCATGGACTGCAAGAAGATCAAACCTATCCATTCTGAAGGAAATCAGCCCTGAGTGCTCACTGGAAAGACAGATCCTGAAGCTGAGGCTCCAAGACTTTGGCCACCTCATGAGAAGAGAAGACTCCCTGGAAAAGACCCTGATGTTGGGAAATATGGAGCGCACAAGGAGAAGGCGACGACAGAGGACGAGATGGTTGGACAGTGTTCTCGAAGCTACCAACATGAGTCTGACCAAACTGCGGGAGGCAGTGGAAGACAGGAGTGCCTGGCGTGCTCTGGTCCATGGGGTCACGAAGAGTCGGACATGACTAAACGACTAAACAACAACAACAACAACAACAACAAGAGTGCAGCAATTTTCTTTTTTGTGATTGGTGAAGAATTCCTCTCGTTCTCACCTTCATCTGCTAATGGACAGCAGTCTTGTATTTGGGGAAAAATCCAGTCATCCCATCTGTGGAAAAATGGGTAGTCTTCTCCTCCAGGTCTTTTCTACCTCTTCTCTAGGTATCCTATAACTGGACTGGATAAACAGGGGCATCCCCGAGGAAAGTCAAAACTCTTGGTTTCTCAGCCTTTTCTCTCTCTCTCTCTCTCTCTCTCTCTCTCTCTCTCTCTCTCTCTCTCTCTCTCTCTCTCTCTCTCTCTTGCATAGCCAGGAAGTGACCTTGTATGTTCACTTGGAATAACACTAAATGACAAAGCACAGGAAACGCTCAGGACCGCTGGGGACCTCTAAGCTGAAGTTACTTTTACCGAAGCTGTTCTCCCACTTCAGAAGTAACGAACAATCCTGTGGCAGAGTGTAATTTTTGTTTGAAGGGAGAAGCATGAAACGGCCCACGGAAGTGTGGCTCAGCATATTTCATATAAATCTTGCAAGGGGAAGGAGTTAGGATGGGGTTTTTCTTTGAGGGGGGGGACGGTTAGAAGCAAGTTTGCCGCTTATCTGCAAGGGAGGGGGAGAAACTGGCTTTAGAACGGCTCACAGAGGAAGCAGCAGAAATTTATCTTAGCTAAAGAGCTGGAACGCAGCCCAGGAGGATGCAATGCTTATTGTGCTAAAATAGGTGTGCTATCCTGAGGGCTTCTTGTCAATGGCTTTGGCAGCTCGAGAGACTGGCACCAACAGTGTCTTAAGCTGCATGCCAGGCAGAGTTTCCCAGCAGCAAATTTGCTTGTGGGCTGAGTCTTGTTCCACAAGCATGGTACAGATCAGCTCTCCTGGATGTCTCTTCAGGAGCATAGGCTGGAGAGGAGTCGGAGCAGGGCCTAAGCCGAGCCTAAGCACAGCTTCTTGCCCCCAAGCCAAACACAGTCCCACCAACCATGATATATTGAGGTTCCTTTTTTTTTTTGCAGGCACTCCAGTAAAAACAGGATATTTCAGGCCCACAGAGGGCACTATACATATATCCTGTGTTTAGCTTGGTGGGCCATAAATAGGTGATTTGGTCTCTTTTACTGTGTCTTTTGAACTTTTTTTTTGGGGGGGGGTGCTTTGAGCTTACCTTATTAGGAAAAGTATCTTAAGAAATACTTAATAAGAAATATATGGCCGAGACCATATAACACCGGTCCTGAAAGATCTACATTGGCTCCCAGTACGTTTCCGAGCACAATTCAAAGTGGTGGTGTTGACTTTTAAAGGCCTAAACTGCCTTGGCCCAGTATACCTGAAGGAGCGTCTCCACCCCCATCGTTCTGCCCGGACACTGAGGTCCAGCGCCGAGGGCCTTCTGACCATAGCTGTCAAGTTCTCCCTTATTTTAAGGGAAATTCCATTATGCTGAATAGGATTCCCCGTGAGTAAAGGAAAAACTTGACAGCTATGCTTCTGATGGGTCCTTCACTGTGAGAAGCAAAGCTACAGGGAACCAGGCAGAGGGCCTTCTCCCTGTGGCACACCCTCCCTTCAGATGTCAAAGAGATAAACAACCACTTGACATTCAGAAGACATCTGAAGGCAGCCCTGTTTAAGGAAGCTTTTAATATGTGATATTTTAATGTATTTTTTATTTTTGTTGGAAGCCGCCCAGAGTGGCTGGGGAGACCCAGCCAGATGGGCGGGGTACAAATAATAAATTATATTATTATTATTATTATTATTATTATTATTATTTCTTAGTAGGTGAAAATGGTGTGGTGCTTTCAATAGTGCGTCATCATTATAGCAATTTTTGTTATACCCTGTCATTTCCTGCTGCTCTTTTAGAGTAAGGCTGCAAGGGGTATTTTAAATGGTTCATTTGGAGCTTTATCTTTGCAGTTAACTGCCTTGAGGTTTCTGGAGGAAGGATGGGATAGCAGGTGCCAAGAAAGGCCTCTGCCTAAGGCCTGGAAATTGCTGCCAGTCAGAGTAAGCAATACTGGGCTTGGTTAACAAAATGTTTGACCCGGCATGAGGCAGTTTGCTGTATTCCTAGAAGACTCAAATTGCCCTTGTAAACATTCAGACTTCACTGAGAACCGGGGCACAAAATCAGCTAAAGGTATACTTCCCAAAGGTAGCTTTGATGTGACTTGCCTACAATGAATGGTGCTGTTTTCAGGTGATAGGCGGACCTGTTGCCATTGACAGCATGGTGGTTTGACAGAGATTATCAGGGAAGCACACTTCTTGCTGAAAGCAGCGTCTTTGATATCGTGCTAAGAGAAATTCACAATCTGTGGTCAGAATAAATTATGTGCAGTGGTTATGTGCATGTGCATAATTAGTACCTCCAAGACAAATTATTATGAGAGCCAAGGAGCTGTGTGAGAGGGAAAGGGATTTGCTGAGAAAACAAATAGATCATCTGCGTGTTCAGTCCAAATATATTCCCTCTAAAGCAGGGGCAGTTAAATTGTGGTGTTGTTGGACTCCAACAACTCACCTCAGCCCGAGCCAGCACAGTCAATGGCCATAAGGCAAATACTAGCTTCATAAGAGGGATTTTCCTCATGTTCACAGCAGGGGAAGGAAATATGACCTTTAAAGCCCAATACGGCCTTGGCCCAGTATACCTGAAGGAGCGTCTCCACCCCCATCGTTCTACCTGGACACTGAGATCCAGCGCCGAGGGCCTTCTGGCGGTTCCCTCACTGTGAGAAGCAAAGTTACAGGGAGCCAGGCAGAGAGGGCCTTCTCGGTGGTGGCACCCGCCCTGTGGAACACCCTCCCATCTGATGTCAAAGAAATAAACAACTATCTGACTTTTGGAAGACACCTGAAGGCAGCCTTGTTTAGGGAAGTCTTTAAGGATTGATGTTTTTATTCTGTTTTCAGATATGTTGTAAGCCTCCCAGAGTGGCTGGGGAAACCCAGCCAGATGGGCAGGGCAATAAAAATAAAAATAAAAATAAAAATAAATAAAAAATAAATAAATAAAATTCCTTCCTCCGAATCTGCTTTGATCCAGATAATCAGCACACACACACACACACACACACACACACACACACACCCAGCTGATGCCAGCTGCATTTTTTTTAATGTGCAAGTTAGATGGAAGAGACCTTTGATATAATGTCAAGTTTGGTTCTCAGATATGTTTATCTCTTGAGTTGTCCCAGCTTCTTGGCAGTTTGTGGCTCCAGAACCACAGGAACCCCCAACTACAGCCTCAGTGCTCTCTCCTGCACTGCCCCAACCTTCTACCCAGTTAGGGGGCTTGGTCAGCTTCACCCGCTGTTTCTCATTGGCAGATGCCTTCCTGCCAGATCTCAAGCAGCCTGCAAAAACACTGGCCTCCTTTTGCACCAGGTCCGGGGAAAAGTCTACGGCCACAGGGGCGTGTGGTGCCTTTTTTCACAGGCTCAGTTCTTTCCCCAAATTTGACGTTTGGCGATAGGCGCATTCACGCTTCGCATGGTATGGCTGTGCAGTTGCCATGGCGATGTTGATGTTGTCTGTGGATAATGCACAGAATTAAAAGTGCTGCTCCCTCATTGTAAAGCCTCAATAATCTTGCGTCTGTTCAGTTTCAAACAGCCCGTGTTAACAGGGGAGTTTAATTTAGCATGTTAATAAAACCTTGCCAAAGCCATCAGGCCTCTCATCTCCCATAAAGAATACCTGTCATTCCCCTCCCCCCCTTTTAGAAATAATGTCCATAAAGAGCCATTTCTGAAATACCTGTATTAAGAGGCGAACTCTTGATTCTTCCGCTCCTTAGCAAAGTGGTTACCAGAGCAATGCTGGATAGATGCACTTTTAGAACCACAGAAACACAAAATCTCAAGGCATCTTGAGAGAGAGGCATTTCCCTTTCCTTTGTTTAATTCGGGATGTGCTCAGTCTCGTGAATGAGAGTTCTGTGCTTTGAACATGCAGCAGAAGAACCCTAGAAGCAAACTCCCCTGTCATTTCCTCCATTCAAGGGCCATTGGCCTTTTCTGATGTCTGATCATTTTAGACAAGCCTTTATGCAGGGAACTTGCCGGATATCCAGAGGGCTAGGCACTTCGTGCAATATCTATGCAAGGCAGTCTGGAGTTAGCCTCAGCATCTGTTAAGATAAGAACCAATTAATCAAGATTAATGCTAGGCAATGTGGACTAATTTCAACTCGTTTGTTAATGCGACTGAAACAGAGAGCATGAGAAGGAGCACTCATCAGTGAAATTAAGAGCAAAATGGTTACCTATTACGTAAGATGGGGAACGGCATCATTTACAGTGATGTTGACAAAATGTGTATATGCAAGCATGCATTACATGGAGCTTCACATGCAAGCATTATTGCATTTGTGGTTGTATACAAGGCACCGGAAGAACTCTGGAGGAAAAGAATGGTGAAAATAAAAGGAATTAAAGCACCACAACTCATCTTCTCTTTATGAATAAAAGTAAGGCCTTGTGAATTACATTATGGGCCTTTTTGGATTTATTGTTCCTGGCTTAATAAGCTAAAATAGATAGATGGGTTCCCCCCCCCCCAGAAAAGCAGACAAAACAGAAGGAACAATAAGGGACCTGCCCCCCCCCGCCCCAAATATAGATAGAGAACGGCAATGTACAGTAAAGTTGTACAGAGAAAGTAACTTGGTTTTTGGAATAAAAGTGTCATTCAAACCAGCTTCATGGCAATTGGAGTCCTTGGGCCATTCCTAATCTTCCCTAGCCAAGCTGCGAACACCTTTGCGTAGGGTAAAGGCATTGCTGCCCCTGTCAATGCCCCACTGGTGTATACACACACAGAAACGGATCTGACATGAATGAAGCTGTGCTGATGTGAACAGCTGGAGAGGGAAAGAACTGGGAAACATGTTGGGAACAACTTCACTGAGCTCTATGGCGGTCATGGCACTATGACACTCCAAGATGATAACCTTGTCTTTCGTTTCCATACCTTTTAATGAACCGGGGGGGGGTGCAGGGGAGGGGGAAAGATTCAGTGGTGTCTGGCCAGTGCCCACTTTTCTCCTTTCCCTCCAAGATTTCTGGGCTCGCTGCGTGGAGAGCGAACATACGTTTCGTTTACGTATGCCTCTGAAGTAACGGCTTGTAACATTAAAGAGTCTTTCTGTCTACCTTGTGAGTGTCATGTTAACTCTGGTGTGGAGCTTCGTGATTGCCTTTGATGTGCCTTGATCTTCTTTCTCTTGCTTTCCATCCTGAACTATGTTTTATTCAAGTGAAGTGGAAGTTATTGACTCCTTCTGTAGTTTTGTTGCTAAGGCACCCCATGGAGAACATAAAAAATTATTTGGCCTCTGTGGATAAGTTTCATGTGTCACCCCGATGTAAAAATATCGTTGGTTTTCATTGGCTCCTTGGACCCTTAGGCTGAAGGTGATATTTATCCTCTCACTATATATAAGGATCTGGTGACTTCTGTTTCAGTGTATCTGAAGAAGTGTGCATGCACACGAAAGCTCATACCAATAACAAACTTAGTTGGTCTCTAAGGTGCTACTGGAAGGAATTTTTTTTATTTTGTTTTGACTATGACAGACCAACACGGCTATCTACCTGTAACTGGTGATATTTAGATTTGTGATAATATTATAGGGTGGTGGGGAAAAAAAAATTCTAAGGCCATTGCTTGAGATCATTGCAAAGCCTTCTAAACTCTTCTCCTGCACCCTCAAGTGGTACTTTTGGGAAAGGACATCATCTGTTTTGGGTTGTGTTGATTGGAGGGTCATAGCTTTGCGGCAGAGCAGCTACTTTGCACGCAGAGGGTCGCAGTTTCAAATCCAGGCAACTCCAGGTAGCGTTGGGAGAGAAGCCTTGTCTAAAATCCTGGAGAGCCATAGCCAATCAGTGCAGATGATACTGAGCAAGATGCACCAATGGTGTCACTCAGTATAAGGCGGCTTCCTATGTTCCTCTTCTTCTTCTTCTTCTGTGGCGATCACTCATAGCCGAGTAAGATTGTCTTCTATAAACATGGTATTAACAATGAGTCCGTAAGTGATTGTGGAGGCCAATTCTGGATCCACACATCCTTCCACAGTGGGGACATTGGTTTCCAGGCAGGAGTTGATCACTGTGTGGATTTGCCAAGCGTGCCTTCCTCTTAGCACGTTTCTCCCATGCGTCCTGTGTTTGAGTGTCTTCAAAGCCCATGACAGCTTTGGTAAAGGATGTTCTCCAATTGGAGCGCTCGCAGGCCAGTGTTTCCCAGTTGTCAGTGTTTATACTACATTTTTTAAGATTTGCCTTGAGAGAGTCTTTGAACCTCTTTTGTTGACCACCAGCATTACGCTTTCACACGTAAGAGGAAAGTGAAGCCACACTAACTACCCCCTCCATCTCACAACACCTGTCCACCCTCTTCCCCACCAACTGCATGTTCATAGTTCCATGTCTGAAGGCTTCCCCTTGACAAACATTTGTGTGGGGAAGGGCGTTAGTGATGTACAAATGACACTGAGGTTAGCTAGCTTGGCTCTGCTCACGTCATTCAACATGTCAACTGAATGACAGAGAGCTTCTGCCTTTAACACCAGGGGCTGACGTGCCCTTTTCTGTGGCTGTTTTTAAAATTCCTTGCAGTAGGGCCGGCCCAGCCATTACGCAAGATGAGAGCACTGCCTCAGGCGGCAGAAGCCCCCAAGTTAGCACTCCCGTGGGTGTCCAGCCTCTGCCGCCAGCAGTGAAGAAGCAACACTGCCTCTGCTGCCAGGTTGGGGTGAGATCATGTCCATTTGGGGTGGGATTTCACCAGTGCTATTTTTCTACAAAAAGAGGTGCCGGAACTCACCACAAATGCTTCCCTTGTTCTCTTATGCCAATGGCACTCACCGGAGAGGTGCCGAAACTGAGTTCCTGTGAGTTCCTGCTGAAAAACAAAAGCCCTGGATTTCGCTCCCAAATGGCACGTTCTCACTCGAAATCGGCTCTGATGGCAGCGACGCTTCTTTGCCAGCTGCAGATGTGGCAGGGCATTTAGCAGCGGCAGAGTGTGTGGCGGCAGGTATGGTGGCAGCAGGGCAGGGCTACACTTCCCATTTTGCTTCAAGAGGTGAAACCGGGCATGCCTTCCCTTTCTTGCATTCTTCACAAAAAGGGATGTGCTTCATTGTCGTTGAAAATGTAAGCTTCCCATTTATGAAGCACACTTTATGCTGACACTCCGAGCCCATTCTAGTTGGCCCTAGTAGGCAGAGACAGGGAGAGGTTAAGGTGGTTCACAACAGATGTGTCTTCTTAGAATAAACCTAGCTCTAATTTGAAGATTGCCCCTCGGTTTAAGGAATATGAATTAAGCAGAACATGACATGGTGCCAGGATTAAAGTACCAAGTACGACTTCAAATCAAACCGTCTGCTTATCTTCCTTCTCGTCATCAATCTGCTAACTCCTTATATTTCTCAGCTTTATTTGTCCTCTCAAGATTCTGAAGCATCACAGTACATGAGAGCTTTAGATTTCTATGGAATCTTTAAGTGCTTCATCTCTGCGGCTTGCTAACTTCTTCACAATAGTCTTTGATACAGAGATGAACAGAAAGTGGCTGCAGTCCTGAGTCTTACAGGACTGGAAGCTGTTGATGTTTTTGAAAGCCAGCAGGCAAGCCGGGCTGAGAGACACAGCTATGAAGAGGTTTTCCTTGCAAAGTAAAGTGGAACTTGGGAGAGGGAGGGAGAGAGAAGTTTTGTAGGAAGGCAACGTGAAGGTGAGTCACCGGAATAATTTTATATTGCAAGTCGCTTTGAGACTTTATATTTCATAAACAAAAGTGACTAATAAGCCCTAACAACAATATTTTAAACAGACTTCATGCTGTCCTTATAGGCAGTCAAGAGATCCCATCATAACACATCAGAGTGTAATTAGCATTAAAAATCTAAAGCTGCTAAACAGATTACTGAAGGCGTAGGGATCAGTTTAGACAAAGCAGTTACACTGCTGGCAATGTTCTCAGAGTTTAGGCTTAGATACAAGTTTCAGGGACTGATAAAGAGGTAGGTTTTACAAGCCCCCGAAATTATTCTCCACCTCAGGTTAAAATCTGAGCCAGAGAAGAACCTGCCTGTTCTCACCAAGCCAAGCCCAGCCCTCAATGCCCCTTTCCCTTGCCTGGCACATGGTGGAGGCAGAACAGAAACTGCATGCACAGAGGGAGAAGAATGAGAGAGGCCTGTCATATTCATCCCTCTTTGTCTCCTGGATGTTCTGTGTTAGGGCAAAAGGCTCCCCCCCCAAAAAAAACCCTTGGGAGATGCAGTTCTCCTGTGAGTTGATTGCCATTTTCATAATTTTATATAATCTTACTATTGTATAAGTTTCATAATACAGCGCTGCACTGCACATTAGAACATTTAAATAGATTTAAATAAGCCTTTTCTTAACTTGAAGAAGCTTCTGTAGAAATCTGTCAATGCATTTTGAGTTGGAGTAATTTTTTATCAGCCTATATCTATGTTTTCTTTGAAAGCTCAAATAGCATGTTTGCTAAGGGCAAATACAATTATTTTAGGATATACTGCAAACTTTGCTTATGTGCCAGAAAGGAAGAAAAAGAACATGAAAGTGACATTTTCTGAATTACCCACCAAATGAGTAGTTAAATACAATCTTGGTGTAGCAAATAGAATCTTCCGAGATGACGTACATTACAGTGTGAGAGTTTCTTTAGGCATTTTGTAAGTGATATTGGAAAGATTATCTTTCCTAAGTGCTGATAATGCATGGTAGGTTTATGTCTTTATTACTTGCTGACAATGTCTTATTATTACTACATAAATTTGCTTTTACTCCTAATTAAACTTTCAAAAAGTAGTTAGGCTTGTCCTTTCGGAAAATGAAACATTTGTGTGTACGCAGTGTCTCACAGTGTGATGCATGTACAAAAATAATTATCGAAAGGAAACGTCTATTGATAAAGTGCCATATGGCCTTGGCACAACTCTAGATGGTCTTACAAAGACTTGTGTGTTTGTCAGAGGAAAACGTCTATCCTTAAACATAGCATTTGTCCTTGTTCTGCATGCTAACATGACAGTCATTGTGGCGCGACAAAGTGTTGGACTGGGACTCTAGGAAAGGCAGGTTCAAACCCCAATGGAGCCAAGATGCTCACGGGGCACCTTGCACCAGTCACACACACACACCAACAAAGGTTTGATGTGAGGACTAAACAGGGAGGGGAGAGAATCTTTGAAGAATAGGTATGATATAGATCAGGCACGCCATCTTGCCCCTGTGATGGTGGGTGCCCGGGGTGTGCCGACGTCACAGGGGCGTGCGTGCATGTGCTGTTGGCGCGCCCCTGGCGTGCTGACATCACTCGCGCACTGATATGTGCACACCCCGCGACATGCGTGTGCTGCAGAGTAGAACTTTGGGGCCCCCCGGCCCCTTCACTGGAAATTTGTGGGTGCCCAGGCCCCCACGGCTCTGCATAGATGGTGCCGGTGATAGAATAAACAACTTCACAAAGAACACATAGTTTCTGAAGGAACGATTAAAATGACGAGGAACTGTCACATAGAGCAGTTGGACTATTCAGGACCGACAAAAGAAAGGACTTCTTCAAGCAGCCCACAGTTAAAATATTCCTACAAGAAGGAGTGATGGCGCCCACTTGGATGGTTTTAAAAGGGCATTAGGCAAATTCACGGAGGGCAAGGCTATTAATGGCTACTGGCGCAATGGCTATGTTCTCCCTCCTCTGTTGGATGCAGAATATCCCTCTGTACTGCTGCGTTCAGGTCCTGCTTTTGGGTTTTGAACGTGTCTGGCTACTGTGAGAAGAGTATGTTGGATTCGATGAGCCACTGGCCTGGTGCAGCAGGCTCTTCTTATGTTCTTAAGAAACTTGAGCGTGAGAGCAACCTTCTGCCTGCTCTCTTATCATTAGAATATCTGTATTTTGTATCTGATCTTTATTTCCGTGCGACACCTGAACTCTAGTCCTCCAGCAGTGAAACATTGCTGCTTTCCTCAAGTCGATGTGTTAATGAAGCCAGCATTCAAGCCCTTCCGGGTGCCACAGAAATTGAAGCAGAAGTAATCGTCTTGCTGAATCCCTCAAGTTCAGACAAGTTTGATATATTCCTTCCTAATGAATTCTTTCACTTAGTTGTGCTCATTATCAGTTTCAGAAATAATCAGATGGTATTCACACTGGGGGTATAATTCCTTTGCAGAGTGGTCCAAACCCGGAATGTTTCTAGACTCCAGGTCACAAAAAAGGTAGTGTAGAATTGGAGGCGGGGGCGGATACAGAAAAGAGCAAATAAAATAATCAGGAGGCTTCAACAACAACGTTGCTAGGGGAAGAATTCTGCATCCTCCTGATACGATTGTTCCATCAATGCAAATATTTCTGCTTCTCAGACCAAACTATCCTGCCTCCTTCCCCAGTGCTGTTCTGGGATTCTGCTGAACCCCGGAGTGGATTTGAAGTAGGTTCAAGGAGGAGGTAAAAGCCCCATTGCACTAGTTTTCCGGTGTAGTAATGAGTACAAAAATGCATATTGTTACAGGTTTCTGATGAGAATTTTCACCAGGTGGGAAAGTGACTGCAGAATTTTTCTGCAGTCCTTCCTTCATGCAAATGCCAGTGATTCACTAGCTGCACTTGCGTGTTATGCGTCACTTAAAGGGAACAGACCCCTGCCAGAAGGGTAGCCCTAAAACCCCTGTGATTTCACTGAGAAGCCAGCGTGGTGTAGTGGTTAAGAGCGGCAGTCTCGTAATCTGGTGAACAGGGTTCGTGTCTCCGCTCCTCCACATGCAGCTGCTGGGTGACCTCGGGCTAGTCACACTTCTTTGAAGTCTCTCAGCCCCACTCACCTCACAGAGTGTTTGTTGTGGGGGAGGAAAGGAAAGGAGAATGTTAGCCGCTTGGAGACTCCTTCGGGTAGTGATAAAGCGGGATATCAAATCCAAACTCTTCTTCAGAGGACCTTTCTTCCAGCTCTTTGGATTTGAGAGATTCTATGCTGGCTTGGGATGTTCCCGCACCTTAATGAGAGCAGCCCTTTGTGATGCATGGAGCCAGCTTTGCAATAACCATATTTACACCAAACCCTGGTTTCCCAAAGGTGGAATATTTCCCCTCTAAGAGTTTGTTTTGATGGGCATGTTATATGTGAAGACATTTTGTTGCAAGTAGATTTACATGGTTCAGTGCTTGGTTTTGCTTCTAGATGCTCTGCTGGGAGTTTTACTCGTATGCCAGGTCTTGTTTTTAGGCTTGTTGGCTGTCAGAATAATAGCAGCGGTAGAGTATTAAGAAATATATCCTAGTTCATCTTCATTTCCCTTTAATATTGGCAGTTTGGGCCGGAGCCAAAGCCTGTTGAAGTTATTGCTTTCCGATTTGGCCTTACAGGACACAGAGGCCCAGAACTTCTGATCTCTATTATTGTCTCTTTTTACTGATGACTCCGGGCGAGTCATTTATTTTTTATATTATCATTCATATTTAGTTTTGGTACCCTGATCCTAAACACATTGACTTGGATCCTAGTTAAATTAAACTCTTTTTTTTTTTTTTTAAATTTTATTCAGTTTTTCATATACAATCATAACAGAAAAAACACAACTAAGGTTACAAAGAAATAAATAAAAAAAGAAAAAAGAAAAGAAAAACCACATAATTAACTTAAACATGATTACTTTAACATCGTTCTTCAAATCTGCTCCTTTTTATTTATGCACCGCCGTGCATTTAGACTTCCCTCCTTTACCACTCTGGTTTTCTTTATTCATCTCATTCCACGCTTTCTATTTATATAAGTTGGTTATATTATAATTTAAATAACATTATTTTTATACAATTCTAATAATTACATTGTAAGTATTATATCCTGACCTGTGAATGTATTCCGTTTGTTATAACATTTCTTCCAATATTCAATAAACTTACTCCATTCTAGTTGTAACTCTTGATCTCTTCTTTCTCTGATTCTGCTAGTTAATTTTGCTGATTCCATATATTCCAATAATTTTGATCTCCAATCCTCTACTGTTGGTACTTCTGTTAATTTCCATTTTTGGGCCCATAATATTCTGGCAGCTGTCGTAGCATATAAGAATAACTTCTTATCTGTTCTTTCAATTTCTGGCCCCACCATTCCTAATAAAAAACTTTCTGGCGATTTTGGAAAATTGTATTTTAATATTTTCTGTAATTCGTTATATATAGCATCCCAGAATATTTTTGCTTTCTCACACCTCCACCACATGTGGAAGAGATTTCCCTCTTCCACCCTGCATTTCCAACATTTTTTATCTTTTTTCTTATACATTTTCGCTATCTTGGTGGGGGTTAAGTACCAGCGGTACATCATCTTCATGATGTTTTCCTTAAGTGTCATACATGCCGTGAATTTGATGTCCTGATTCCATAGCTTTTGCCACTTGTTAAAGTAAATATTATGACCGATGTCTATGGCCCACTTAGTCATACACTCTTTAATTTCTTCGTCCATGGTGTACCAATCTAGTAGTATATTATACATTTTTGATAATAATTTCTCCTTCCCTTCTATCACCTCTATTTGGAATTTTGATTTATTTCTTTCAAATCCGTTTTGCCTATTATCTTCATTAAATAACCCATGAATTTGATGATATTGGATCCACCCGTTTAAATTTCCTGCCACCTGCGCATATGGTTTTAATTTCCACCCTTTTTCTGATTCTAATATCAAATCGTCATAAGTTATCCAATTTCCTTCTACATTCCAATTGTTAATTGATAATATCTCTCCGGGAGACAGCCATCTTGGAGTTTTCCTCTCTAATAAAGCCCTGTTTCTTTGCCATACCTCCATCAATGGTTTCCTGATTACATGCGCCATGAAATCTTTATGTACTTTCACCTTGTCTTTCCATAAATACGCATGCCAGCCGAACCTGTTATTAAATCCCTCCAATTCCAGAAGGTCTTTCTCTTTTAATCTTATCCATTCCCTTATCCAAATCATGCACGATGCCTCATAATATATTTTCATGTCTGGCAGTCCAAAACCACCCCTCTCCCTCTTATCCACCAAAAGTTTGTGTTTTATCCTTGGTGGCTTTCCCTGCCAGACAAACTTCGATATTGTTTTTTGCCAATCTTTCAACTGCGATGTTCCTTTTATTATCGGCAACATTTGGAAAAGAAAAAGGGCTTTAGGTAGCAAATTCATTTTTACTGCGGCTATCCTGCCCCAGAAAGATAGTTTCAATCTTGCCCAAATATCCAAATTTTTCTTAATTTCCTTCCAGAGAGGGACATAATTGTCATTAAATAAATTTATATTTTTGGGTGTAAGTTTTATACCTAAATATTTTACCTGTTTGGATATTTCTATTCCAAATTCCTCCTGTAATTCCTCCATTTCTTTTTTAGTCAGATTTTTTGCTAACATTTTTGTCTTTTTCTTATTAATTTTGAAACCAGCTATTTTGCCAAATTTTTCCACCTCTTCTAGGAACTCTTTCATACTTGATTTCGGTTCTTCCAAACTTACTACGACGTCATCTGCAAACGCTTTTGTTTTAAATTCATTCCTTCCAATTTTAATCCCTTTTATTTCTTTATTCTCCCGTATATTATTTAGTAGCACCTCTAATACCGTAATAAACAGAAGTGGGGATAGGGGACAACCTTGCCTAGTACCTTTAGTAATGTTGAAACTTTTTGATAAAACATTGTTAATAATTAGTTTAGCTGACTGTTCTTTATATATTGCCTTTATACCTTTCACAAATTTCCCTCCCAGGTCCATCTTATCCAAGGTCATATCCAAAAACTTCCATGATACATTATCAAACGCCTTTTCGGCATCGATAAAAATCAAAATAGCTTTTTTATTAATCTTCATGTCAAGATATTCTATTAAATCAATAATTGTTCGCATATTGTTCCTCATCTGCCTCCCCGGGAGGAACCCTGCTTGATCCTTATGTATCTGATTGTTCAACACCTCTTTTAACCTATAAGCCAATATGTCAGCAAATAATTTATAATCCTGATTTAATAATGAGATTGGGCGGTAATTTTTAACATCCATTAAGTCTGAGTCTTGTTTGGGAATTAATGTAATAGTTGCTTCGCCCCAAGATTTTGGGGCTTGACCTTTACTTAAGACATTATTCATCACCCTTACCAAGATCAAAGCCAATTCCTCCATCATTTCTCTATAATACTTTGATGTTAACCCATCGGGACCTGGGGCCTTCCCTGATTTCAATCTATTAATAGCGGCTTTTACCTCTTCGACTGTAATTTGTGCATTTAATTTTTCCCTGTCTTCTTCGGAAATTTTTTGGGTATTATACTTTCCTAGAAATCTTTCTATCTCCTCCTCTTCTTCTTCTCCTTTGTGATATAATTCTTTATAATAATTTTCAAATGCCTCTTCAATCTCTTTTGGTTTTTCTAAGATCTTCCCATCCTTTTTAATTTTATTTATTATTTTTTGATTTTGTCGCTTTTTCAATTTCCATGCTAAAAATTTTCCTGTTTTATTGGCCTGTTCAAAATTTCTTTGCTTGCTCCATTTTATTTTCCATTCTATTTCTTGATTTAAAATTAAATTAAATTGAGTTTGTAAAGCTTTTATTTTCTGTTTTACCGCCCCATCTTCTGGTTTTAAATTTAGCAATTTTTCCTGTTCCATCAGTTGGTTTAAAATTTCTTCTTTCTTCTTCTCTCTTTCTTTCTTTTTAATACAATTTTGCATTATCAGATGACCCCTTATTACTGCCTTACCGGCATCCCACACCACGTCTAACTCCGTACCTTTATCTAAATTTAATTCAAAATATTCCTTTATCACTTTCCTTGTTTTTTCTATCACTTTTTGGTCATTGAACAAATTTTCGTTCATCCTCCATCTTGTTGTTACGGTCCTACCTTTTAATTCCATATATATTGGGTTATGGTCGGATAACGTTCTAGGGGCTATCTCAATTTTGTTTATCCTTCCCATTAATATATTTGACAGCCAAATATAGTCCAGTCTACCTGAACTTTGGTTGGGTTCTGAGAAATGAGTGTATTGTCTTGTCAATTGGTGTTTCGATCTCCACCCATCTATTAACTTTAAATTTTCTACCAGTCTGAAAAAGGATCTTGGTAATTTCCCTCCTTCTTTGTCTCCTTTCCTTGCCGTTCTGTCAATTATTGGGTTTACCACTCCATTCAAGTCCCCCATCAAGATTATTCTTTGATCCATATATTCAAACAAATTTTCCTCCAACTCTTGGTAAAATTTAGCTTTTTTATTGTTTGGGGCATACACTCCTACTATTATTAGCTTTTCCCCCTGAAAATTTAATTGAACAATTATTACTCTGCCAGATTCATCTTTATATAATAATTTTGGTTCATGTCTTTTTTTTACATAAATCACCACCCCTCTTTTTTTCTTTTCGTCTGCCGTAATAAACTCTTCCCCCAATCTGTTATTTATCAATATCTTTTTATGCCTCTTTGCGACATGTGTCTCTTGTAAGCAGATGACGTCTAAGTTTCGTTTAGTTAGAACGTGCTCCACCTTGTTTCTTTTAATCTTATTATTTAGCCCATTTATATTCCACGATTGTAATTTTAAAATCATTGTTTGTTTATTTCAATCGAATTACATATACAGATAATACTTCAGGTTTCAGGACTATCTCTTACTTCTCCTTATCTTCCTCCTCTGCACCCTCTTCTTCATTCTCCTCTTCTTCCTCTAATTCTTCCTCACCTTCCTCTTCTTCTCCTCCCCCCGCCCCTTCTATCACTTCCCCTACTACATCTTTCTTTTTCTTCATCTCCAGACCCAGTTCCTTTGGATATCGTCTAGTAAACTTCTGCAGGTCTAACGCGTTTCTCAATCTAAATTTCTTATTCTTGAAATAGAAAGTCATACCTTCCGGGTATTCCCACCGAAATTGAATTCTTTTATTGTTCAAGATCCCCGCCAGTTGTTTATACGGGTCTCTCTTCTGAAGAAATCGCGTTGGAATTTCTTTGTGAATAGTAATCTCCCTCCCTCCTATTACCAGTTTCTTCTCATGGTTCATTTTCAAAATAACATTTCTCAGATCCATAGAATTAAACATAACCAAACAGTCTCCCGGTAACTTTTTGGCTTTTGCCTTTGCCGATTTCACTCTTATTCTAAAAGCATTTATTATTGAAAGTTCTATATCTTCCTGTCTTAAATTTAGCCATCCTGCCAACTCTTTAGCTAACCTCTCTCTAACATTTTCTCTTACTTCTTCCGGAACACCTCTAAATTTCAAATTCATTTGACGCTGTCTGAGTTCTAGGAGAGCGAGATTATCCAAAATATCCTCTTGAATCTTATTTAGGTCTACAATCTCATCCCTTACTTTCTCATTGTCTTTCTTTACTTGTCTTATCTCCTTCTGATTTTTCTTAACTGAGTCTTCCATGGTTTTAGATTTCACCGATAATTCTTTAACTTGTTCTCTTAATTCCCCTACCACTTCTTAAATTAAATTAAATTAAACTTAAATTAAATTCTTAAATTAAAATTAAATTCTTAAATTAAACTCAATTTTAAATTAAAATTAAATTCTTAAATTAAACTCAAGTTGACAAAAGGAAAGTTTTTTCCCCAGCCACCTGCGCCCCCAGAAAGCCTCCTGGCAGTGGGGAGAGTTGCTCCAAATTGTTCATAGCTTCTGCATCACCCTCCTTTGTGGTAAATGGCAGGGAGAAGGGAAAAGCTATGTTTAAACACACATGTGGCCCTGCTGAATTATGGGGTGCCCCTTTTTTGAAATGTAGTATGACTGAAATGTGTTAGTAGTTTTTGCAATTATTTGAGGATATGTGTGTGTCTGTGAGAGAGAGAAAGAATTTGTCAGTTTGTCCATAAAGTGGGGGGGGGGGAACGCGGGTGGCGCTGTGGGTTAAACCACAGAGCCTAGGGCTTGCCGATCAGAAGGTCGGCGGTTTGAATCCCCGCTATGGGGTGAGCTCCTGTTGCTTGGTCCCAGCTCCTGCCCACCTAGCAGTTCGAAAGCACGTCAAAGTGCAAGTAGATAAATAGGTACCGCTGCAGCGGCAAGGTAAACGGTGTTTCTGTGTGCTGCTCTGGTTCGCCAGAAGTGGCTTTGTCATGCTGGCCACATGACCTGGAAGCTGTACGCCGGCTCCCTCGGCCAATAAAGCAAGATGAGCGCCGCAACCCCAGAGTCGGTCACAACTGGACCTAATGGTCAGGGGTCCCTTTACCTTTTACCATAAAGTGGGCTATCAGCATTAAAAGTCCTGCATTGCCTTTTTGCTCTTCCTAAGAGATCTCACCAGTGTGGTGGAGGAGTTCGAGTGTTGGGCTAGGAGTTGGAACCCAAAGTTCAAATCCCAACTTGTCCATGAAACTCACTGGGTGACCTTGAGCCAGTCACTGCCTCTCAGCCTAGCCTACCTCACAGGGTTGTTGTGGTTTGAATGAGGAGGTGGAGAATAACCATGCACAACACCTTGAGCGCTTTGGAGAAAAAGTAGGGTGATGACGATGACGATGACAATCACAACAACAACAGATTGTGGCACTTGATGGGTTGCTTGCCGTAGAACTTTTTAGTAGGCATCACTTCACCTTCCTGCCTCTTGTGTGGCGGCGCCCATGCAGATTAGTCAACATTCCTTGGTTTTTGCAGGTTCCTCATCCTGCCTTTTCAGCCCAGATCTTCAGGAATGTTTGCATTCCGGATCTAGGAACTTGCTCTTTTTCAGGGCAATTAATGGCTGTCATAAGGGGCTTACCATTTTCCGTAGCCTGCTGAAATAAATCAATTGTATTGGCAGGGCCATTATCAGATGTGAAAAGCGAGTCTCACGAGCAGATTATTCTTCTAAAAACAAGCTTTTCCTGGATATTCCATCCTATTCTAGTTCAGCCTCTTAGCGCTCTCAAACTCTGAAATCATCACAAGAAGAGAAAACACAATGCCAAGTACCTTTTGAGACAGATACTGTAAAATTAACTTTGGGTTTATGATCACTTCTTCAAGAAGTTACTTCAAAACCATAGAGAATGCTGCTTTAAAATTGGAGATGCAAATATAAAAGACTAAACTGGCAGAAAATAAAGGTGTACAATTGCTGTTCTTATCTTTAGAACCTTCAATAATTCAATTCCTGCCATATCTGTTTTACAGTCCTCCAACAAGGGGGAAATGGCTCAAATTCTTTTGCTCTATCTTTATAATAATTATTGGGCAGTGTGTCAGAGAGACACACACACAGACACACAGAGCTTCTGTAGGTGCATTCATTTGGGAACCCACTCATTTTTTCAGAGTAGGAGCAATAATGTCATCTGCCATTGTGATGGACCTTCCTTTGTTCTGACAAGCTGATGAGGGGATGATGAGACTTCCAAGTTTGTTTGTGATAGACTAGCACAGAGGAAGTTGGAGAAAGAGGAAAACAATTAAGCAGTGGCTGGATGCGTATTTCCTTTTCTTTGATGGAGTTCCTACTTCATGCTAGTAGTTTAAATAGTAACACTTCTTCACAAGATCGTTTGCATTTCCGGATAAAGGCTTAAGCTTGGAATTTCTGCTGGCTGAATATATTTTGTTAAAGCTAATGTTCTTTGCGAGTTAGGCCGAAGTTAGCAACATCAAGTTCAACAGAGCAATTCTGTGCAGCGAGGCGAGGGAGCAAGAGTAATCGGTAAGACTTGAGCCTGCAGGCTGGAGACACCGGGCTAGATACAGATATTATTGTGTTCAAAACCATTGTCTTAATATTTGGCAGCTGCAAGGTGTGAAATGCAAAGTTCAGGGCCCTTGGGATTTGATGCCCTTGCTTCACCTTAAAATCACATTACGCATTTCACTTATAGTTTACTTTGTTTATACTGAATTGCCCTTGTTTGATCTGGTTTGAAAATCTGTGTTTATGAGGGTCATTCCTTTCACCATAAAACATTTTTTTAGGGTGGGGTATAGTTCTCTTTCTAAGGGGCTCTTAGAATATTGTTTTGGATATATACCTAAAGGGTAGAACTTGTCTTCTTCTTCTTCTTCTTCTTCTTCTTCTTCTTCTTCTTCTTCTTCTGCAATCACTCGTAGCCGAGTAAGATTGTCTTCCATAAACACAGTTTTAACAGTGAGTCTGTAAGTGACTGTGGAGGCCAATTCTGGATCCACACGTCCTTCCACAGTGGGGACATAGGTTTCCGGGCGGGAGTTGATCATGATGTGGATTTGCCAAGCGTGCCTTCCTCTTAGCATGTATCTCCCTTGCGTCCTGAGTTCAAGTGTCTTCAAAGCCCATGACACCTTTGGTAAAGGCTATTCTCCTATTGGAGCGCTTGCAGACAAGTGTTTCCCTATTGTTGGTGTTTATATTACTTTTTTCAAAATTTGCCTTGAGACAGTCTTTAAACCTCTTTTGTTGACCACCAGCATTGTGCTTTCCATTTTTAAGGTCGGAATAGAATAGTTGCGATAATCAGGCATCCGCACAACATGCCCAGTCCAATGAAGTTGATGTTGAAGAATCATTGCTTCAACACTGAGTTTATGTTCACCCCATCATCTCCCTAACACGTTATGTGTTTCCTTGCTCCTGCTCCACAACTGTCAGAACCTGCTCGATCTGCATTTGCGTGGTGAGCCGCTGAACTCCAGCTGGCAGCCTCCTCAGTGAATAACATCCCAGCCTTGAACTGACTCCCCTCATCCAGGCTGGCGAATGAATCCTTCTGGGCAGGGAGGAGCCAGAGCTCAGTGGAAGAATCATCTGCAAGGCATGCAGAAGGTTCCGGATTCAGTGTCTAACATCTCCAGATAGCGCTAGCAGAGATCCTTGTCTGAAACCCTGGAGTGCCACTGCCAATCAGTGCTGGGAGTACTGAGCTAGATGGACCAATGGGCTGACTTGAGATAAAACAGTTTCCCATCTTCCTCTTTTGGCTGAGGGGTCTCCCAAGCAACAAGATCTTCTTGAGCTTTGCATCCTTAGTTACTCTTTGGTCCTGGTTTTCTTTCTTGACCCTGCTGACTCATCCCTCCATCTCGAATCCATCTCTTTCACCCTGACTTCTGGCTGCTCCCATGGCTCCTCTCTCCCCTATCTGTGGCCTCACCTTGACAACATCATTAGCTGCCACTGGTGCGATTGAGGAAACAGAGTAGGTCCGCTGTAGCATAGTTTGTCAGGGCAATGTCCGCAGTCTTGGCTTGAGCACTGCATCAAGTCCTGTTGTTAAGCATTCCAGGAATGCACCCCCCCCCCCGATTCAAGTGCTTATCAAAGGCTTGAAGGTGCTCAGAAAGTGCCTTCCCTCTGCCCCCCCCTTCCCTGACCCTAAAGCCTAAAAGCTTACCTTTGCGGGGGTGGTGGATAGAGATGGGAAGGCAGCAGTAGCAGTGTCCAAGTGGCTCGTCCTTTCCCACTGGGGATGCGACTACCAGTTCAAGAATCCCCAATGACAAAGTGCTACAAACCATGGGGAAAGCAGCTCTCCAGGGGCCATGGGAGCACCTGCCTCAACTTGGAAGCACCTGCCTCCTCCCCGTGTCCCCTAGTAAGTTACTGGGTCTTGGGCAGGGGATAGGGGAGATTGAGGCAGGTGAGGTCTTGCAGCTGAATCACACTGAAATCAATGGAACTTACTCTCCGAGCAATTGGGCTGGGGAGAGTTAACCACAAAGGTTGGGAAACTGTGTACTTCCTCCACACCTATGCCATCAGCCTGGGGATTTGTTAACTGAACTGATGCTCAGCGTGTTAGAGACAGCGTTGCTTACCTAATGAAGAGTTGTTGAGGATGCATATGTTTTCATAAGCAGTGAACTGGTTTTCTGTAAAGAAAAATCCTTTGGTGTTTTGATGTGCAGAATTCTTGCCTCTGGTGAGAACAGTTCCATCCCCCTCCTCTGCCCCAAATTTCCTCTCATGCCTTCAGGGCATTTAGAAATAGCCTAGTCGTGTCTTAGGGGATTCTTTGCATGGGCTGGGAGGAGGAGGAGGAGGAGGAGGAGGAGGAGGAAGGCAGCAGCATGCCTTTGTATATCCCCACAGGGGCACAGGTCACATAGTTTCTGACGAAGTTTTGTGTAGCTGGCACAGTTTGTCAGAACAGAAGCTTTTGAGTGTGTTTCCTGATCGCTGCCCTAGATAAGACAGTCCAGCAGATTTTTGACACTGTCGTTTCGAAGCGAAACTGACTGGAGCTCTCCTTTCCGTTTATATTTCCACCAGTCATTTTGAACTTTCTCCAACAATGGAATCTTAAAGAGCTTAGATTATATGGTGCATCTTTCTTAATGTGGGGTTAATTGTAGTGAAGTCATCCACCCGGTGCATGGGAAATGAGAGAAGTGTTAACAGAGGCTGCAGGCTGCATTTAGTACACTGCAAATGCATGATGGAAATTGCGAGTGCAGTGCTTCTGCAGACGTGCTGCATTCCTTTAAATGGATATACGAACATACAGCTCCAGCCCCATATCATGTCAACTCAGAGACGTAAGTCCTATTCAATTCAATGGGGCCTACTCCCAAGTTGGTGGGATTAGGATTCTAGCCACAGAAACCTCCTTTCTATCTATGTTGACAGTCTGTCCTTCTAGATCACAACTGCCAGCTCCTGTCTTTGCTAGCCTGGTGTCCACAGGATGTTTTGGACCATAACACCCATCAGTTTCAGCCAGCAGTGTTCTGCCTGGGTTTGATGGGAGTAGTTGTAGTCTAAAGAAATATGGAGGGCACTGGCTTGGCAAATGCTGCTCTCCTCTGCTCAGCAAGAGCCCTGCAAGGTGTTTTGCATCAGCTGCTGCTTGATTGTTTTAACTGGGGATTGAACTTGGAAGCTTTTGCAGATAAGGCATGTGTTTTGCCACTAAGCTATGGTGTCCCACGTGGTCACTACATGATACTCTTTAATATAACACGAGATATGCTATAAAAATTCAGATATGCAGCATCTCAGGAAAAAAAACACCTAATTTTTCAGTGTATGGTTTTTGTTTTGCTGTTTTTAGTTGTTGTTTTTCAGAAAAGCATTGTTCTGTCATTCTGATACTTGCCCCTCACAGTTTCAGTCAATCCACTCTACTGAGTTGTCTACAATATTGTGCCCGGTTACAAAGACAGTGGAACCTCATGACCATGTGCAGAATTGCCTTTGTAGTGCACTGGTTCACATCCAGCATGATAGGCAGGTGATAACTCCATCCAGGTGATCAGCATAGGATTGCACCAAAAAGTGCACAGGGCCTAGGTGGGAAAAGAAAGAGTAGGTGTTCAGAATGCCTTGAGAGAGCAGAAATTATTGGTGAAATTGATTCTAATGGAATTCCAAAGGGGTGGGAGGGACATATGGAATGCAGTTGATCATAATTTGTGGGAAGAAGTTGTGACTCTGGGCACAATCTATTGCCTTCCAGGAAAGATTGCATTCGTTTTAATAGGACTGCTTTAGAATGGATATGCTGCATGTGTCCTATACCTTTAGCCTTTCCAAGTCTAGAAGACGGTGAATGGAGGTTATTACGAGTGTTTGGCGATGTGGTTTCTAGCTGAGAAGCTTGCCTTGTGCGGTCTTTGCAGCTGCAGTGGTCTTGTCTCTAATTATAAATGTTGGGTGTGTGAAAGCAGCTGATCAATACTTCAGTCAGGTGATTAGTGTTTAGTGATTTCCAGACGCAAATGCCCAAATTTATCTGACATGGTGCGCCTGAAAGTGGAGAAAGTGGTAGGAAATAGAGCAATTTAGCCAACGAGGTAATGAATTTATGGATTGGTCTTGCAACTTAAAATGTAAACTTAGTTAGTAGTTCAGTTGCAATGGAGTGGTGCTTAATGTTTACATCTCCCTCGAAATGAAATCCCTATTGATCAAATGTGATCTAAAATGTAAAAGAGAGAGAGAGAGAGAATGGGGCTAGAAGAAGCACGGCAGTTGGGTGTGTAGAGTTAGTGAGAAGCTCGATGCAGCTGGAACTTTGCACATCCCCTGAGATATAGTGTTGTGTGTGATGGGTGGGACATTTTCAGAAGATCCAGCAGATTGTGACTCCAGCCTGGCTTCCCAGCCATCCACTGCAAGCACTGTCATTAACATTTTAACTTGTTTGGACCGTCTATGAAATATGGACTGGGCATCCAGATTCCAGTCTGCCCGTTGGCTGTACCTGATGCCTTTAAAAGAATACCTTTAAATACCTTGTGCCTTTAAAAAAATACCCTTGAGCTGTACAGAAAAGTCAGGAAAGAAATGCAGCTGAGAATGAACTAAATATTATTGCCCCTGCCGAAAGACGCACTTCTGATTGCAGAGATCTTATATCAGAAATCTGTAATAAAACAGGAATGCTCTCTTACCCTAACACTGTTGTCATTTATACCACATGCAATATGACTTCCAAACTGAAGTTTAATTATTCTACACTTCTGTGCTTTATTTGGTGGAATCCAGCTGTGTCATGCTCGGAATAGACCCACTGAAGTCAGTGGATTTAATTTGTCAGGGCTGACTTTTCACCAGGGGCGGCTTACCCATAGATGTTAGTGGCGCGGGGTGCCAGGGCACCAGATTTTGGAGGGCGCCACAGGCTGAGTGTACGGGAAGGAGAGTCAGGGTGCGCTCCCTTCCCCACTCTGGGGCAGCCCGCTCCTCTCCTCTCAGCTGCCCATCGGAGCGCGCTGCGTCTGGCTCAGGGAAGCCCCTTTGCGTCCCCTCCCGCCGGGGCTGCCTGGGCACCTGGCAGGTGCAATTGGGGGTGGGCGTGTCTCTCCCACCCCTCTCCGGCCGCGTTGCAGCCTGCGCGCCTCCCTGCGGAGTCTACGAGCGGAGCAGGGAAGCGCCCTGTGCAATCCCGGCGCCAAGCGAGGATGGCACAGCAGGCAAGCCACGTGCTCTGCTTGCTGGCCCCCCTGTCGCGCGGACTTCCCCGGACGGGGCAGGTAAGGGGCACTTAGAGGGAGGCTTCGCGGGAGGGCACGGGAGACCGTCTGGGCTGCAATCCAGGCGCCTCTTACTTACGTGCAGCGCCGAGCGAGCATCGGACCACGTGATGTAAACGAGCCAGACTGAAGTCCCCCCCCGCTTTAAAAAAGGTTGACAACTCTGGGAAACGGTGTGTGTGTGTGTGTGTGTGTGTGTGTGTGTGTGTGTGTGCAGGAGAGATATTTGCACCACGGCGCCGGATATGCTTAAGACTGCCCTGCTTTTCATTGATTTCAATGAGTCTATTCTGAGTATGACTCCCCTGCTCTGGTTACTTGATCCCTGCTTTCTTCTATATGTCTTTTAAAAAACTGTAGTGTTCAGACAGGACTTTGGAACATAAATACACACACCAGTTTATTAACATGCTGTTGATGTTTTTATTGAAGTTATAATTGTAATACTGTGTTCTGGTGCTGTGTACAGTGCCTCAGTTTATAAATATTTAAATAACTAAGTAAATGATTTGATTTAAAGTTCTTAGCTTTTAAACACACCCCGAAATATATTACTTCGGACTGTGTGGCAGTGGCTTTTCATAAGGCTTATTGCATTTTCATATGAGTAGCTCAAATTGCCTTGGAGGTCCCCTCATGCTTATGTGGATGATTATTGATTTTATATTCGCAGCATAAATTGATTGAAGCGACAAAACTTGAAAGTGTCGCTGAACCCTTTCTGGAGTATTTTCAACCAGTCCCAGTTCTTCCTTTTCCTAATCTATTTTAACATAGGTGCATTTATGTACAGTAGTTAGGAAGCAGATAAAACGTTTCTGTTTTGGCACCACAACTTTGGAATGCCTACCGCTAGTAGACATTGTGGCACTGGCATTGCAATCTTCTCCTCAGCATCAGGTTAAGACGCTCTCATTTTCTCAGGCGTTTCAGAAGGAATTTCAGTCGTAACGGATTTTGCGCTTTGGTTTTTACCTTGCCGTTCATTTTGTTTGCTGCGTTTGTTTAAATATGTTGTGCTTATATGTTGTGTGAATTTTCTCACTTTTGCACATTACCCTGGAATGTCCTGGTGAAATGTGGTTGAGAAATGTGCTAATTTAAGTTAATATTTAATACATCCACTGGCTCCCATTCAAAACACAGCAGCTTCCCATGACAGCTAGCGTTTAAATCCATATAATACAGGCATGTCCAACTTTCAAGAGACTGAGATCTACTCCCACTATAAAAAACTGGCAGTAATCTACCAAAGTTTTTGAGCTTTTTTTAGGAAGCCAAAGTTGTTGAGCTTTTTTTTTTTTTTTTAGTGTATGTGGGGAGCCCTCGAGATCTACCAACTCTACCAATAGATCACGATAATAATGGCAATAAAGCAGCAACAACAAGCAAATCCTTTTGTATATTTGATTCTTGTCAATATGACACTTCCAGTCATGCCAGTATAACACCCAAATCCGGGGCTAGTTCCTATTGGATCCTGTCGCTAAGAGCAAAACTGAACAAAAGAGGCTTTTAGAGTTTTCCCTGAACACTACCAAGGAGGGGACTGATCGTGTATCTTGGTGGAGAGAGTTCCATATCCCAAGGCAGAGGTGTGCTAGCCTTCTTGAATTTGGCATAGCTCTTGAACGCTGAATTTGGCATAGCTCACTGTCGCCATCTTGTGTCCCATTCGTATATTGCACTTTACAACACATTTAAAACGTTTTATTTGCATCTGTATAGCTGAGCCTTAAGACAGAGTTGGATACACTTATTGTTACTAATCTTCCCAACCTGTGCACTAGACAATAGAAAGAAAGAAAGAAAGAAAGAAAGAAAGAAAGAAAGAAAGAAAGAAAGAAAGAAAGAAAGAAAGAAAGAAAAGCATCTTGCACAGGAGCAGGTGTTTTTCATTTCAAAGCAATAGATATTCTCATTTCTCCTGGTCATAAGATGCAAGTTATATGGCAGAAATTGTTCTTGGCACCCGTCTGTCTTGAGAGACAATGGAGTGTGTCTCTGGGAGTTAAGTCAAATTGCTGTATTAGCAGCACTGAAGTGACCTCTCCAGGTACGCAAGCCTGGGCAGTGTGTATGGAGGTCCTGTCCACCCCCCCCCAAGAAAGACCCCCTCTCAGCCTGGCTGATGTGGTCCACAGAAAGCAAAGCAATACATTTGACACCCATTTGGTTGCCAGAGTTGCCGGAAGGAGGTATACAAGACACCAACCAACCGTCTTAGGGGCTCTATTCTGGATTTGTGTAGGGTTTACTCCTTAGCCTTTTCTTCTCCCAAAGTCATCCCACAAGGCAACAGAAGTTTAGGATCAGTGTTTTCCTTCTCCTAGATGGGCTACCTTGCCACGTTGATGAGCCCCATCTGCCCCTCACTTCCCTCTACAGCACGTGCAGAAACTGCCTTCTTGATCGTTGGACCCACTCTTGGCATTGTCCACTCAGTCCACCAGAGCCTGTATTTACATGCAGAGGAAGTCCCTAACTCACCGAGGGTTTGAGACCCATTGGCTACCCTCAATGGGCAGAAATTACACCACTGAAACCCCCCTCCCAAATAATAGATAAAGGCTGTTTTGTGAGCACTGGCTCTGTTGTTGACCATCTCGATGTTGGGAATTCCATTCCACCCTTTGCTGCAGACATGGGACTGTTACATGTCACATGTCTGTTTCCATTCCAGCACAGATTGCTGGAGTCCCGTGAGCGGAACATCCGCTCTGTATTACTTTTGTTTTTTTTCTCTCTCCGAGAAGAACGACAAAGAGAGAAGCCATGTTTTCTTTGTCCTGATTTATGTACAATAAACATAGTCTAGTATCCACGCCTCGAGCCAGATCTATTGTGCGTTTCCTCTGCTGAGTAACGTGTGCTCATGCACAGCAGCGTGAGTCGCGGACGCACGTCGGAGGATGACTGATGGATCTCTGCAGCGGCAAGGCTGAGAAGGGAGATGCTCTGGCTGGGGCCAAGCCAGCTGGCTTTCCATCCCACGGTTCCGACACTCATCTCATGGTTCCCAGTGGCATGGTTGCTTTGGTAACTGCATTTGTGTTTTTATTCATTATGGTTTTATCACACCCTTTCTCCAACAAGCTCGGGATGTTTGCTTTCCTAAGGATTGTTCACACATACTGTCAGGACCGCGTTGCGGCTGCTCACGAGTAATGACAAAGTCCGTCTTGTCTTTATACAAGTTAATACTATTTACAGTGCTGAGCTAGTGAAAACATGACTGCCTCAGTCGTTAGCAGAATCTGGGAGTGCCGGTTTCCGGCTGCGGCCCCAACATAAGAATTTAGGGATGCCGAAGCGCCTCCTCCCGTCTCCTTTTGACCCCACTGCGCAATTGGGGCGACGGAAGTGGTGTGCCCCCTTCTGAGCCAGTTTCACGGGATGCGCTGGGTCTCTCAGCAGCATCTCCAAGCCTCTGCCTCACCAGACTGCCTGTTGCCTGCCCCTCCCCCCTGGAGGAGGAGCTGCTTTGCCCTCTGGAAGAGGTCTCGCTACTCAGGAGGTGTTTCGGCTCTCTGTACGTCACTGAGCCTTCCCGCGAGGCTGAGGGCAGTTCCCTGACACATACCGAGCACAAGCACAAGCTGTAGCTGCACATGTACAAGTGTTCGTGTGAAAGAGTGCACACTTGCTGATTTGTGCAGCTCAACTGTGGTGTACACAGATTGTGTGCTCATTGAGTGTAGCGTGCAAACGCCCCTCGGTACAGTCATGTGGAGAACAGTTTGGCAAGACCTTGTGTTGTTCATAGATATGCACTTTGGTCTCTGCTGCATCTCTTCCTCCATCCATAGCTTTCCCCCTTTCTTCCCTCAGCTTTCCTCCTGCAAACTTCATGTTCCTACATCCGCAGCTGAAAGTGAGCAAGGCCGCACAGTTAAGCTTCGTACACAGAAATGCTCATTGCGGCCCTTTATATATACACCCACTTGGTAAAATTAGATTAAAATAACACTACATCCCATGTTAATCATCCCATAAATAATGCATTTGTTTATATGTATGTTGATAGTTGGTAATGTAATACGTAATTGGAAAACAGATTTAACGCAATTAATACTTAATGAAATCTCATCAGCATCAGGAGTTGCTTATTTGGCGAACAACATGTTAATGAGCAACTTTGTTAAAAAGAGAGAAATGGAAATGGTCAAGGAAAAGAGGACTTTTCAGCGTATTTTTTAGTTACCAAGATGATCAAGAGTCTGGACACCAAGCCTTATGAGGAACGGTTGAAGGAGCTGGGTATGTTTAGCCTGGAAAAAGGGGAGGAGTCTGAGAGGAGATATGCTAGCTATCTTCAGATATTTTATTAGATATTTATATTAGAAGACATCTGAAGGCAGCCCTGTTTAGGGAGGCTTTTAATGTTTAATAGATTATTGTATTTTTATGTTCTGTTGAAAGCCGCCCAGAGTGGCTGGGGAAACCCAGCCAGATGGGCGGGGTATAAATAATAAATTATTATTATTATTATTATTATTATTATTATTATTATTTTAAGGGCTGTCATGTGGAAAAATGGAGCAGGCTTGTTCTCTCCTGCTCTGGCGGGTAGAACTCGAACCAATGGATTCAAGTTACAATAAAGGAAATTCTGCCTAAGCACCAGGAAGAGCTTTCTCCTGGTAAGAGCTGTTTGATGGTGGAGTGGACTTCCCTGGGAGGCTGTGGACTCTTCTTCATTGCAGGTTTTTCAGCAAAGGTTGGATGACCATCTGCCATCGATGCATTGCAGTCAGTTGGACTAGATGAACCTCAGGGTCCCTTCCAACTCTGCAATTCTGTGATTCTATGATTCTACCAGAATTTGGGCCCTATACAGCAACCTTCCGGGTGTTTTAGGAAACAGTTCCCATCAGGCTGTGGGGCTGATGGGATGATCCAGAGGGCACCAGTTTGGAGGAGGCTGCTACAAATGTTATCCTACAGTCTACACACTTATCTTGGAGCGAGCCCCATTGAGCTCACATAGAATTGTGCTGTTAGGCATGTAAGTGGCGTTTTAGAAATAAAATAAAAATACCACTTGCCAACTACTTTAATCTATACAAGCTTCTGTATTGTCCTTTGGAGACTAGAAGCTGACGCATTTCCCAAATATTCACATTTTGCATTTTTATTAATCGAGCGAGATAAAAATGCTCTTGAGGACAGTTGGGCATTGTTGGAAATGCTAAGAATGTGACAGGTTCTCTGCGCTGCGCACACAAGGGCCACACTAATGTCAGAAAGTTTAAATAGATTGTATTGCAAATGAAATTAGGTATGATAAATCTTTACCTTCAGACTTCTCGTTCTCAATTCCCGTTCTTATGCTGTGCTGTTGCTCCTCTTTCTATTTGTGCCTGAGTTTCTTCCCTTCCAGCAGTCTTTGGATGACAGCACTCCCTTTGCACTAAAGGCGGTCTTAGTTATGTGAGTCCCAATCCACAAGTAGTCAGAATGGCACTGGCCACTCACACAGGAAGAGGTACAGTCGTACCTTGGATCCCGAACGCCTTGCGAGTCTAACGTTTTGGCTCCCAAACGCTCCAAACCCGGAAGTGAGTGTTCCGGTTTGCAAACATTCTTTGTAACCCAAACATCCGACGCGGCTTCCACGGCTTCCAATTGGCTGCAAGAATCTCCTGCAGCCAATCAGAAGCCACTCCTTGGTTTCCAAACATTTTCGGAAGTTGAATGGACTTCCGGAACGGTTTCCTTTTGAGAACCAAGGTACGACTGTATATTAGCAGACTCAAGGAGCTCCAAGGTTTGCAGAAGTGCAAATAATAATAATAAATAATAATAAATTTTATTTATACCCCGCCCTCCCCAGCCAAGACCGGGCTCAGGGCGGCTAACACCAAGTATAAAAACAATTGATTAAAATACAACTTAAAAGCAACATTAAAGTGCAGCCTCATTTCAGTAGAAACTCAAATCAAAACTATTTGGGGAAGAAACCGTCAAATCTTCACCAAATGAACAAGCATTTATCTTAACCATGAAATTCTGGCTGCCTAGACTGAAAATGAGAAGCAAGGAGGGGGAATGGAATGGAGGATCTGAAATTCTGAACAGCAACACTCCATGCTGTAGCATTTTGTTGCAGCACCCATCTGTTGTCTTTCTATCACCTTTAGATTGCTATCCTTATATCACTTCCCACAACCTTGGTGACTGTTGCCTTTTACCAATAATTTTAAAGTCTTTGTCCTGCTAGATCCTCTTTAGCAGATAACATTTTTGTTTGCAATGCCATCTGACTGGTACTTTTTTTGTTGCACGAACTAGTATACATTGTGAGGTTTTCTATTTTATTTCCACCCAAAGATTTCTCCCAGTTACACAATTTGTATTCGTAAAGGTTTTCTTTTTCTTTTTCTAAGTGACCCTGAACTTAAAAGGGCATTGGTACACTGGTGCTTGATTTATTTATTTATTTATTTATTTGCATAAAGAATTCATATACAGTGGACCCTCCGGATACGAATTAAATTCATTCCGGGGGTCTGTACTTAACCCGAAAAGTCCGTAACTGGAGGTGCCGCTTCTGCGCATGTGCGCAGTGTGATAGATCGTTTCTGCACACGCATGCGGTGCACAGAGCACTTCTCTGCATGTGTGCGTGGCGAAACCCGGAAATATACATTTCTGGGTTTGCCGCGTTTGCAACCCAAAAGTTATGTATCCAGAGTGGTACGTAACTCGAGGGTCCACTGTACTGCCTTTCAATATAAGAATCTCCAGGGTGACTTCCAAGCAAAACAGTGGAATGTGCTTCAGGAGAACAGGGCAGCAGATAAGACAAGCAGAGTAAAAATGGAAAGGATTCCCCTGCCGTGCCGCCCAGAAAGTCATCTGCTGGTGCCAGAAATACATCTGAATAGGCAAAAGACGAGCCTGTCTAGGGAGAGCACTATATCTGAGAAGGTCCTTACCTCATTGCCATCCTAGATCTGGCCTGAATCTCTCTCTCTTCCCCACACACAAGAGAGAAGGATCATTTGTCCTTTCTGAAAACGGGGAGGCTATGCAGAGACCTTGGGTGTGTGTGTGTGTGTGTGTGTGTGTGAGAGAGAGAGAGAGAGAGAGAGAGAGAGAGAGAGAGAGAGAGAGAGAGAGAGAGAGAGAGAGAACTGTATGCACTTTTGGTGTGTGGCTTACCATAGGATTCTGCCTTATCATGAGCCAGACCATTGTTTATTCCGCTAAATCTACCTGCTGCACCCTCTTGTTTCCACATTTTTTATGGCTCGTAGTTCATGTGCCTACTGAGGACTAGGCACAGTTAGGGCTACTGGATTAATATTATTATTCAACAGAATGAATAAAAGCTATGCTGGCCATTGAAGGCGGGCGTTGTTTAATGGTGCACTTACTTTGGACATAATAGCACTTGGCCAAGGATGCTGGTAGCATATGCTTGATTGTTAGGCCTGCCTCTGCATTTCCCACCCCAGTTTGTATGGCACGCAAAGAGAAAGAAACGCTTCTCATATCATTTTTAGTTTCATTTTTTTATTTGTTTTTTAACTGAAAAGCAGAGTGGAGGATTTGTTGTTGTTGTTATTCCATCCTGCTTTTGTATATTTTGGAGGAAATACATTCAGGCTTGGTTATTTCAGCCCATAGAGTGTTGTTTTCCACAGACATTTCTTCTTGCAAAATTAATTTCTTCCTTTAGCCGCCCCATGATGCCAGAGAAATGCCACAACATTTTATTTATCCCTGTAAGATAGACCTCACTGGTAATCCCAGAATAAGCAGAGATGACTTTTTTCCCTGTAGGTGGGGTGCCATTTCATTTCAGCCAACCGCTGCAGACTCCAGCTATTTCTTGGGTCCTGCCTCTCTCCCTGTCCCCCCTTTTTTTGGCTGAAAAGCATGATTGATACTAATCTTTTATTTTCCTTTATAAAAAATTATTTCCCCCTGAACTCCATACTGGTAATATATTATGCAGCCTTTCTTTAATAACAGCGTTGGGTTGTTCCATTAGTCACTACAGTTATTACAACGCTAAAGGCCTAATTCATCAGCATTTGACTTGCACAGGGAGAGTGTAATGCTTGTCTGATTCCCCCCATGCATCAGGGCCGTCGTTCTGGGTTATGTGGGAAGCAGCTGCCATTTTGGCAGCAATGTAAGATGCTTGAAGCAAGCATGCCACTCTGTGACAGCGTGAGGCAAACGATAGCATGTCAAGTGCCTTGTCTAAAGACAAGCCTATTGAAAGATGCATACATGGAAGCCTGGTTGTCTATTCCATCATTTTCAATACCATCCAAGCCATCCAGGGCAATTAGCAAATTTATAACAACCTCATGAAGGCCATACCCTCCAACCGTCCCTATTTGCCCAGGACATTTCCGGAATTACAGATCCCAGGATATCTCGGGGGTTATCTGGCGTTGGTGTGGGAATGTTCAGGGTGGCAGGAGAGGATATATTGTTTATTAATATCATTCCTAACTTGGGCTAGCAAGTTTCTTTACTTAGCAGCGTTACATTCCCCCTTTTACATGCACAGCAGATAGCTGGTTGCAGGCTCGTGTGAGCCTCTCACTATTATACAATTCGGTCTGTCTCAGATTGAATTGTACATTCCTGGTAAGTTCCCTTGAATCCCTCTTAAAAGAATAAAGACGCCACAATCTTATTCAAAGTCAGTAAAAGAAGTTTACTTACATCAGTTCACAGTTGGATTCCTGAAGGCAGACTTAGTTACAAATATGTACATGTGAATCTACCCCATATTGGGGAATAATCCCAGTGCTTCTGCTAGCTGACAGCTAGCAGAGCAGTCCTAGCTAAAAGCTGGTCAAACGAAGATGGAAGTCAAAAAGAGAGAAGGGTGCTGCGTGACTCGTCCTTTTGTTACCTGGACAGGTTAGATCATGCCCACCTTCTATCACATGCAAAAGGAAGGATGCTCCAGCCAGGAGGAACAGGAAGTTTCAACTGGCTGAAGCAAACATTCGCTTCCATGTCTTCTCTAGCATTATAAGGAATGTTGTACTTGATTGCCTCTCATGAATTGCCTCTCCCACAGTTGGCACTTGCAGAGAGCGTGGCACCAAAAGACCCACATCCCAATTTTCAACAGCGTGATGTTGGAGGGTGTGGAAGGCAAGTTGTGCAGCCATTCATAGGGAGACAGAAAGCTATTCAATTTATTTATTTGACTTCTCTTAGTACAGGACCCAAGGCGGCTCACAGCATATTGTTGTAGAGTGCTGCAATATATTTCTGCGTTGCAGCAGAATATACATTTTTTTTAAAAAAGTAAGTAAAATGTAAAAAAACAAATAAATTAAAACCGATTCAAATGATCATGCTTTCCATACATTCCACACTTGACCTTTGGTAAAATTGCCCTTATCTGGTGTGAGGGTAATAGATCAAGAAGGCATCTCTAACATGCTTTTTTGTGCTGCACACTGTACATACCCTTAGCATTAGGGCACTGGGGGCATGGCATGAGAGTCAGAAAGCTACATTTTTTAAGGTAAAGTTTCCTGGGAGCTAAATCCTGAGATTACCGGTATATCAAATTGATGAATATTTCCAGGGAGCGCCTTTAGGTGGTTTAGCTGGTGTTGTGTATCCATAGACCTATGGAGCTTTGAACTTCCCATTTGAACATCACACTAGCTAAATTACATAAAGCACACACCCCCATAACTACTCCTGGACAGGGCTTGCCAAAAGTGCATGGATTGCGGATGGACTTTAGTTTCCTTCATCCCTGTCCATTCACCATGCTGGCTGGGGCTGATGACGGTTGGAGTCCGACAATATTTGGACTAGCCCTAACTAATAGCATGGAGTGCAACTCATGTCCGTTTAGGAGATACAGTGCACAACAGAAAGATGGTTGTCCTTAGAGGGAGCAGCTGCAGGCAGTGTGTATTTGTGGGAGGGAACTGGAGGGGTTGTATCTGTGTATATTTGTCCACTTCTTCGTGGTTTTGTGTGAGAGAGATTGGGCAAGGAACAGCCAAGACTTCATTTGACCTGGAGTCTTTGGTAAGGTTCACACCTCTCTGTTCTATAACTTCTTCTTTGATAGCAGGGGTGGGATACGTGTTAGGGTTGCCCCACCCCCTCTAAGCTTAACAACAATGAACTTCTTTTTTAATCACTGAACAACTGAAGGGTGCTGGAGGCTTACAGTGCAATCCTAACCATGTCTACTCAGAAGTAAGACCTAGTGAATTGAATGGGGCTTATTCCAAGTTAGGTAAGTGGGTTTAGGATTGGAGCCTATGTTGTAACTGAGCGCAGTATACACAACTGCAGAACATGTTCATTATTTACATGGTGGGTACATTAAAGTGGGTGTCCTAACCCGCAGTTTCCATTCACTGGTGTGTTTGTGTGTGAATACACCTGTATGTTCCTTTTGTCTTTAGCCAAATGGCTGACGAGATACATAAATATATTCTCTTCTGTAAATAGCCGTTATGAACTCTGACATTTTTTTAGTTCTGCTGTTTGATGTATGCCTTGCTGTCAGTGTTGTTATTTATTTAGATTTGTACTGCAGTTGCCAATAGTCTGATTTTCAGGGTTTTTATGGTTCTTAACTTTTATTGCGAGCCACCCAGAGGACATTATTAATTGAGCATTGTGCAAATAAACAGAGAAACCAAGTGACCATTGTTGTTTTATGGATGCCCAAACACATAAATGTATAATAATTTTGCTCTTTGTTTTGAGCATTGGGGATGAGCATGTTGTGATTGTGGAGCCGAGAGTGGATCTGATGAGTGTTTGCCTCTCCCTCCTTTATCTTACACACACTTGGTTTCCACAACTTCAAGACTTATTGACTGCAAGGGTGCTCCATTGCGTAGGTCAAGCCCAGATACAGTGGTACCTCTGGTTACGAACGGGATCCGTTCCAGAGCCCCGTTCTCAACCCATGACGTCCGCAACCTGAAGCGCCGTGGCTGCGCATGTGCGCGGTGCGATTCGGCGTTTCTGCGCATGTGTGTGATGTCATTTGACGCGTCTGCGCATTTGCGAACCGCCGAACCCGGAAGTAACGTGTTCTGTTATTTCCAGGTGTGGCGCGTTCGTATCCCGTGTGGTACGCAACCTGAAGCATTCATAACAAGAGGTACGACTGTAATGCCATTTTGAGGACATGTCTCATTTGAGGACATGGTTGAACAAAACAGATACGAAGAATTGGTGTATAGTAATAATTAAAAGTTTCATGCCATCCTTGGCCTGCCGCACCACCCTTTAGTGATAAAAGGGAATGTCACACAATATTATCTACTGATTGGGCTGAGGCACCTGCTGATTGGACCATTATGATGTGATGAAAGTTAAACAGCTGTCTATTGAATTGCATGGATTTTGCCTTTATTATACCTCAGCAGCAACAGCAGCAGCAAAGAAAAATGCATTAAAAACATCACAGAGAGAAGAATAAGAGCTTGCTCCTGAGTGCCTCTCCTTCATTACACATTATTACACCAAAAGTGCCTGTGAGCATAGAGGTACTGATTGGAAATGTCACTTTTTGACATAATCAAACCCTTTTAGGAAAGGTAAAAATGGCTAGCGGTACGTTTTTAAGCAACAATTTTGTTAGACCAAAGGGCAAAATAGTGCATCTTAGAAAATGTCAAGAGCAAAACGAATTTAGCAATAAACAGCGTTTTGCTGAAGACACATTTTACTTCTGTGGGTGCAGTCTGTGTCAAATCATCTGCATTTCTGCATATGTTTTCCTGCCAAAATCCAGAGCATTCGATTTGCCATTTTAAAGGCGATCTTTTGGAAAACAACATAATAAAGCCTATTAAACAAGTGAATGCATTTATATTATGTGTTTAATTCCACCCCCCAATTAAAACTTTGGGTTGTTTTTTTAATAAAAAAATAAAACTAGTAGGAGTGTATGGAACTAAGTAATTAGCCAAGAGGCTGACATTTACCAGTTTGAAATGACAAATCCCAGATATTTTATAACATTGTCTTTTGATATCACTGCCTCCTCTTCTCCGCTCCCCCTGGCATACATATGTGAAACACAGAGGAAACTAATAGCAGCCTTCGATATCCTTGCACATAGGTAGTCACTGGCCTACTTTGTAGTGTCTCATCCAATATCTTGGCTATAAACGTTGGCAAGAGCGGTGCCTCCTTGGAGGGCTTTGAATGTTTAGAACTGTGAAGTAAAGCTTGAACATGTTTTGTCTTTCTGTTTTGTTTCTCCTCCAGAGGTAGCACTCTGAGAGAGTTTAAGCCCGAGTATAAGCAAGCTTGCAACAGCATTCAAAGGTGCCGTTGAAACACCTGCTCTTGTTTTGTTCAGTTACGCTTTGACATAAAACAACCCACTTTGCTTGTCCCCTTCGAAAAGGAAGAGGAGTAACATGGCACGTAACATCTGTGAGCAAAAGGAACTTCAGGAAAGTGGACCAGAATGCGGGAAACACTTGCAAAATCAGATGGTGCTGCCAGTTATCTATTTAAATCTGCCCCCTCCCACTACTTCTTATCATGAGATCCAAGGTGGCTTATGGATTGAAACTATGCAATGTAACAATAAGGAATAATCAAATTGGGGTGGGAATTGACAATAATACAAGATAATGCTAAAACCACATAAGTAGTTGTGCAGTGACATAAGACGGACAATTTTGTTGTTGTTTAGTCATTTAGTCGTGTCCGACTCTTCATGACCCCATGGACCAGAGCACGCCAGGCCCTCCTGTCTTCCACTGCCTCCCGCAGTTTGGTCAGACTCATGTTGGTAGCTTCGAGAACACTGTCCAACCATCTTGTCCTCTGTCATCTCATTCTCCTTGTGCCCTCCATCTTTCCCAACATCAGGGTCTTTTCCAGGGAGTCTTCTCTTCTCATGAGGTGGCCAAAGTATTGGAGCCTCAGCTCCAGGATCTGTCCTTCCAGTGAGCACTCTGGGCTGATTTCCTTCAGAATGGATAGGTTTGATCTTCTTGCAGTCCATGGGACTCTCAAGACAATAGGTCTATATTGCCCACATGGATTAGCAGTGACTTCCCAGGGTTTCAGATGGCAAGACATCCACAGCCATATTTGGAAATGCCAGGGATTGAGTTTGGGGGCTTTCTGCTGCAAAACAGATGGTCTGCCACTGAGCTACAACCCTTTCCAAATTAGGTTTGCTGATGGTAAAGATAAAGGTAAAAGACCCCTGGACTTTTAAGTCCAGTCAAAGGCGACTATGGGGTTGCAGTGCTCATCTCGCTTTCAGGCTGAGGGAGCCAGCGTTTGTCCACAGACAGCTTCCGGGTCATGTGGCCAGCATGACTAAACCGTTTCTGGTGCAATGGGACACCGTGACGGAAACCAGAGCGCATGGAAATGCTGTTTAGCTTCCCGCTACATCGGTACCTATTTATCTACTTGCACTGGCATGCTTTCGAACTGCTAGGTTGGCAGGAGCTGGGACAGAGCAACGGGAACTCACTCCGCCATGGGGATTTAAACCTGCCGACCTTCTGATTGGCAAGCCCAAGAGGCTCAGTGGTTTAGACCACAGCGCCACCCGTGTCCCTTATTGCTGATGGTAGCCACAACTGGGCCCGTAACTGTACTCTCCAATGCCTTCTGAAATTAGTGAGGTTTTTTTACCATCTGCTGGAAGGCCAAAGGAGAGGCCTCTTCGGAAATGCCATCACCTGGGGCCAGATCCTGAGAAGATCATCCTGGAGTTCTTTGACCGAGACTTCTGTAATCCCGGAATTTGGGGTTTTTTATGCTAGTCCATCTTCTGTGAATCTTCTTTTGAATTATGGTGCTGGAGGAGACTCTTGAGAGTCCCATGGACTACAAGAAAATAATAAGGGAGGAAAGAGCCCAAGCCTCTTAGTCTAATATGCCAAGAAAGGGGCCACATGCACTCTGGGTTCTCATAGGGAACATCTGAAAGGAAGGTAGTTCCATTCAGATATGACTATCACACCAGTAAAATGTGGGAGATGATGTATAAACATTGGCATTTGCTTAAAGATGTACTTGGATGTCAGGATGGCCCTATGTTTGAATAGGCTTAGGACTGCAATACCTCAAGGACTGCCTCTTCCCATATGAACCTACCCAGACCCTGAGCTGAGGCCCTCCTTCATGTGCCTCCTCCATGAGAGGTCCGGAGGGTGACAACATGAGAACGGGGCCTTCTCTGCAGTGGCTCCCCGTCTGTGGAATGTTCTCCCCAGGGAAGTTCGCCTGGCGCCTTCATTATACACCTTTAGGCGCCAGGCAGAAATGTTCCTTTTAATCCAGGCCTTTGGTTGATCTGATTGACATCCCATACCCTTTTAAAATGTCGCTCTTTTTTGAGGGGGGTGTTATTGGGTTGCTGTTTTCATTTTGATTATATATATTATGGTTTTTATGCTGATATTTTCTGTGAACTGCCCCGAAACCTCCGGGTATAAGGCAGTATATAAATTCTAATAATAATAATAATAATAAGCAGAAACAAAATGAATTGTATTTTTGAACTTGAGCAAAACTTTCCTTTTTCTAGAGGTGCCCACCCATGGGCTAGATACACGCTGCATGAATTGCAAGGCACTGAGATGCAAGGTTAACCTTTCCGTTTGCTCCTCTCAATATTTGTTGCCTTCTAAAAACCTCAAGCATTTCACAGCATACTATTTACTTACCTTCTGGAGTGGGATTTGATGATTATTATTCTCTTTCCCCATCCCCCACCCTGAGTGAATCTCAGAGCCACTGTTAAAACAGGCTGGGGTCCCACTGGCAGGCTGGTCCCTAGTAATTCAGCCAGATAGTTGGAATAAAAAGCACTGGGTCATCACTTTTCTCTCCCCCTGGAGCTTTGGTTATTGAAGCATCAGATCTTGCCTTTATTTCCAAGGTCACCAACTTTCTGCTAGAGGTGTTTATTATTTTTGGAGTACGGGAGGAAGCATCACCTTCAGCTCTGCCAATGCGTTTTCTGAGCCTGACGCTCTCTCTTTCCGTAAATCTGTTTTAGAGGTGTTAGCTCTTTGTCTCTCCCCTTTCCCTTCCTTGAAACGACTCCCCTGTTCTTCAGTGTCGGTAAGTGGTTTCTTTCTGGCTATTGAAGCTTTTTTTGACATTCCCATTTAAAAAATATTGCCAATCTGATTCATCTTTCACAGTGTAAATAAGGAAAGGAGGAGGGCAGAGCTGAGCTCTGCTACTGTGGTATGGAGTTTCCTGTAATGTTTTGTTGTTGTTCAGGGACCCAGGTGGCGCTGTGGGTTAAACCACAGAGCCTAGGGCTTGCTGATCAGGAGGTCGGCGGTTCGAATCCCTACGACAAGGTGAGCTCCCGTTGCTCGGTCCCAGCTCCTGCCCACCTAGCAGTTCGAAAGCACATCAAAGTGCAAGTAGATAAATAGGAACCGCTCTGGCGGGAAGGTAAATGGCGTTTCCGTGCGCTGCTCTGGTTCGCCAGAAGCGGCTTTGTCATGCTGGCCACATGACCTGGAAGCTGTACGCCGGCTGTTGGCCTATAGAGCGAGATGAGCGCCGCAACCCCAGAGTCGGACACGACTGGACCTAATGGTCAGGGGTCCCTTTACCTTTTACCTTTGTTGTTGTTGTTGGAAACAAAAGCCATGCTTAAAAGAAACCGAAATACACATCACCACCACATCTTTCCCATGTTCCAGACAACATACAGCTGCTGCTGCTGCTGCTGCTGCTGCTACTGCTGCTTACTTTATATACCTGAGTATCATCATGCAGCCATGATGGGGCAGCCGTGTGAATTTTGCTCACATATCTTCTCCTGGGAAACCTCACCTTTGGGGGCCAAATGCAGCCCTCTGGGCCTCTCCAAAGGGCCCTTGGAATTCTTCACAGGCCACACCCCTTATCTCCAAGCCACGCCCCTCAGCAGCCCTGCTCTGAGCCCTCCTTCAGTGCTTTTACATAGCTGCAGTGCACGCTTGAATTGTGCATATATTGCCTTCTTGGATGGAGAGCAGGAGAGACCCCTGACTTCTGCTGTGCTAAAGTGAGTCACATCTGTTGTGCCGTCCACTTTTGCCCCACCTGCCCCATGGCATGTGGCCTCTAGAAGGTGTTACAGCTGCGGTGGAATGAAAAGGCTTGCAGGTGGATGTTGATAGGCCTAACCCATGCAAGACACAGGCTTATTTTAGGCTGTGTACTGCACATTGTATATTTAAAGCACATGGCTTTACCCAAAGAATCCTGGAAACTGTAGTTTGTTAAGGGTGCTGGGAATTGTAACTCTGTGAGGGCTAAACTACAGTTCCCATAATTATTTAGAGCAGTGGTTCCCAAACTTTTTTTAGCCATGCCCCACCTAAGCATCTCTAAAATCTTGATGTTCCCTCTCCTGCGACATATAATTCTTATTATTCAAAAAAGAGAACTCCTATTCACATGGAGGAAGCCTAAAAGGCCATTAACTTGGTCTAAACAAGCTTTCACATTCCCCCCCCTTAAAAATCCAATTGCCCCCCTGTGGGGCGCGTGCCCTATGTTGGGATCCAAGGCTTTAGAGGGAAGCCATGTGCTTACTGTATTGTGTGTATGCAGTCTTAGTAATATAAAGCAAGGGGGAAAAAGAGTGTTCATGGAGCTGCAGTGACCAAAAGCAACTCTGTGCATTTTCTGTTCTCTGAAATGTTGCCAATGATTTCATTTGCCTTGTGTTTTAAGATCATCGACTGTTCTGATGATTTCAATTAATTCTCCACCACAGGTCCAGGTGCATAAAAGGGCATTAAGATGTCATTCCGTTTTGGGCAGCACCTCATCAAACCCTCTGTTGTGTTTCTGAAGACGGAGCTATCCTTTGCACTTGTGAACCGGAAGCCTGTGGTTCCGGGTCGTATCCTTTTTCCCCTTTGGTTTGCATGCATCTTGCATAGCAGTCCATTTCTGGAACCTTGGCTGTCTCCGCCGGAGTAGAAGGAGCCCCTCTTTCCCGACTAAAGAGCAGGTAAGATGTTACTCATATTTATTCTGAAGCCAGTCAGTGGAGCATAATATGCTTGATCGGTGTTGCAGAACTTCTGAAAGCGGTTGCTTAGCAACAGTCACCTTAGAGGTGAATTTTCTACTGACCTTTTCACCACAGAAGATGTATAAATAAACAGGTGGTGCTTCTTTGCTTCTCTTTCCCTTTTCCTTGTTTTTAAAAATGATCTGGAAAGTGTCTCAGAGATGCTCCTGTTTTTAACTGTCACGTTATCGGCCCTGTTGTGCAGCCTATTTTGCTTCCCCCCCACCCACAAATATTTTGGTCTAAGCAAATGTGACCCAGGTCTGGCCTTGGGAATTAAAATGTAACAAGTCTCTTAAGGTGACCAAATGCCAAGCACATCAGTGCCAAAGTTTAAACTCCTTGCTTCTCTGGTAGCCAACGAGGTAAATAATCTGGTTGGAGACCTTTCTGGATTTTAATATGTGTGTGTTTGGGAGGTCAAAAACAACAACAGATAGAACTGCTGGTTTCTCATGTCAGGAAAGATCCACCTATATCAATGTTTCCCAAACTTGGGTCTCCAGCTGTTTTTGGACTACGACTCCCATCATCCCTATCCAGCAGGACCAGTGGTCAGGGATGATGGGAACTGTAGTCCAAAAACAGCTGGAGGCCCAAGTTTGGGAAACCCTGATCTACAGCTTTGTGGCGATGAGATCATAGTTTGGTGCTAGAGTACCTGCTTTGCATTCAGAAGAGTTAAAAGGACTCAGGTAGCAGATAATGGGAAAGACATGGGACCATAAAGTGTTGCTTCCAGGCGAGGTTGGAGTGAGATCTATCAAGTCCATATTCAGGCTATCAGTGGCTACTAGTCATGATGGCTATATGCTTCTTCCAGGACCAGAGGCTCCATGTTTCTGAATACCAGTAGCTGGGGAATGGCAGCAGGAGATTACCTTCATGTTTTGCCTATAGGCTTTCCAGAGGCATATGGATGATCAATACAGGAAACACAAATATTGGATTGGCCTTTGTTCTGATCCAGCCATAACTTTCTTAGCTGCACTGGCTGATCATCATCACTGATTTATTAATTGCCTTCTAAACAAGCCGTCTCAAGGAGATTTACACACAAGAGGATTCAAAACAGTTAAAAACTCAAAACATATCAAAAGTAAGAGAAAAGACAAAATTGAGTTTTGATGTATATATGTTAAAAATGTTGAAACTTAATAAAATATAATTGAAAAACAACCCTCAAACATATCACCTACATTTAAAACGAGACTAAAACCCAGACAAAGTGTGCTCCCATTTACCCATCTGGGCAAATCTGGGGAAACAAAAAATGTATTCAGTTGTTTCCAGAAAGTGCAGATAGTAGGAATGCTGTTCCACAGAACAAGGACAGCCACAGTCCCTGGGTTTAGCTGACAGCAGGCAACTAAAAGCTGCCAGTTGACATTTGCTACAACCCTCTAGAGCACACATAGGAAGTTGCCTCAGACCAATGGCTTATCTGCCTCAGTACTGTCTACTTTCACGGGCAATGGCTTGCCATGTTTTCAGACAGTGGTGTCTCACAGAGTCTGGGGAATGAACCTGAGAACCTTCTGCATGCAAAGCAGATGTATTGCTCTGGGACATTATGGGGAAATGGTGACCCCAAAATGGTGGCCCACAGCTGCTTAGAGCAATAATTGGAGGATACTGGGTGCCTGAGGGCATACATAGTCCCCCCCCCCGAAAGTGCTCCGTGGTTGGACTGAGAAGATACTGACCAACTGGCAACTCTATACACACTTACCATGACCCTGACTTTGCCCTTCTCTCCTGTTTGTCATTACAATGCTGAAAACAAAACATGGTTATGTAAAATGGAGTGTGATGCTACTGGGAGACTGCAGAAGAGCTGTGTAAAGCTGCATTCATCTGACCTGGCAACAACAAGTGTATTCCCCGGGCTTTATAGCAATAATTTCATCTGCTTGGTTTCTGACTCACTTATACATACATATATTTCCTAGCAGACAATGAAATATTAATGTGTTTGAGTTTCGGCAAGATAGAGACAAAAAGAATGAGTTTAAAAGCCAATTCACTTTGGATGTCAAGTTAATTAACTTGTATGTTTTGAAAAATCCAGGTTTAAAAAGGGAGCTGGGAGGAGGGAAGAGAGACTTAAGATTGTGAAATTATTCCTACAGCATGGCTTATATTCTGGAAAGGCTCTGTAGCACAAACCACTGCAAACATAGAAATGCAGGACGTTGTTGAAGACATCAGTTCATTGCAACATGGCACTTTGGGGTGTTTGTGCAATTTTCATTGTATTAAGCTTTGTTCAGGGGTTGGGTTTGCACATCCAACCACATGTTTCCTTTGTTGCTGCACTGGTACTTAAGACATAGGGACGCGGGTGGCACTGTGGTCTAAACCACCGAGCCTCTTGAGCTGAACAATCAGAAGGTCGGCGGTTCGAATCCACGTGACGGAGTGAGCTCCCATTGCTCTGTCCCAGCTTCTGCCAACCTAGCAGTTTGAAAGCACACCAGTACAAGTAGATAAATAGGTACCGCTGGGGCGGGAAGGTAAACGGCATTTCCATGCGCTCTGGCACTCATCACGGTGTCCTGTTGCACCAGAAGCGGTTTAGTCATGCTGGCCACATGACCTGGAAAGCTGTCTGTGGACAAATGCCGGCTCCCTCGGCCTGAAAAGTGAGATTAGCGCCGCATCCCATAGTTGCCTTTGACTGGACTTAACAGTCCAGGGGTCCTTTACCTTACCTTTTTACTTGACATATTCAAATTTCATTAGATGTTTATAGGGAGGCTCTTGTTTAAAGAAGATATGCAGTCCAGTGTTGGAGTCATAGTTGCTGCTCCCTGACCCGTCTCCCCTTTCCTAAACTTGATTTCTGATTTTCTTTCCCTTACATAATCTTAGTGGTTGGTTGGTTTGGCTCTGTAGAATAATGAAGGAGCTGTATTGATGCTCTTCTGATTCATTATTGCTGGCTTTTTGAAACGGAAGCAGAATTTATTTATTACATTCAAATAAACAAATATCACCTGAGGAATTCAAGGGGGCATACATGGTGCTGCCTCTCCTCGTTTTATCCCCACAACAACACTATGAGGGTTGTTCATAATTCATACTTCAGCTAGGCTATCGGATATCCTATATTAGGTAAACTAGTTTATGTCTCCATGGTTATGAATTATCCATATTATTCATAGACTATATCTTCTGAAAAGCTTGGGGGCAGACAACAATACAGTGGGGAAAAACCAAGGATGTGCCAAGTTTTCACCTGTAAAAGTTTACCTGACTTTGGTGGGGTTAGTAGTTGCAAAATGACCCCCTAAACTCTCACAGGCATAACTTTTGAGATGTTGCTCGTGGCTGCCTACAGTCATTGTGTTTCCCCTTTGTGCTGCTCCTGTAGCACAAATCTGTGCCTTGATCTCTCTCGTCGTGTGATGCCAGCCACATATGTAAGGAGTGTGTTAGGATAGCACAATACCAATGAGATTGGAATAAGGCATCCCTCCTGCCACTTATGCGCGTTCTACTTGCGCGTGACTGCGCATATGCATACACATTGGGAAATAAATAGACTCATACCAGGAAATGATAGGAGGGTGCTAGAAAGTCTTTGTGAGGAGACCCTTCCCAGAGCCCAAAGAGGCTGTCAGTGAGAACAGAGGAAGCCCTGAAGAGATTGGAGGTGCAACGGGGCTTTGTTTAGGCTGCTTAGCCTCCCCACCTAACAGCTGACACGCGAGGTAGCACAGAAGCAACCACCACTTTCCTGCGCTTTCCCCCAGCCAGCCCCAGAGCTTCAACTCTAGATATTTTGCTCTGGATTGGAGATACAGCCCCGAGATAGAGCTGGAGAGCAGGGGGAAATAGGCACTTAGATGCTTTTTAGAGGGTGCTCCCTACTTTATGTGATTTCACATATGTGCAGGGGCCCCCAGAATGTAATCCCCATGTAAGTGGGGGGACACTTGTGCCTGCCAGTACGAGGAAAGGTAGATGACGCAATGGGAAGTAACAGCAAAGATCCCTGTTTGGCATTGTCCTCCCTCGCAATGGGGGTAAGATGGGCCTGCAGAGCAAGGCTTGACCACAGCCTGAATGGGAGCTTTATTCTTTATTCTCTCCCTTTGCAGACACCTGCTCAAAATTGCTAGAAGGCGGTTGTTGTTGTTACCAGGGGTTGCAAAAAGCTTGGTTGAGCTCTAGAAAAGCAATTAATTGAAAATCAGGATATATGGTTTTGAAAGGCTAGAACCCAGATTTCCTGATTCCTGAAAAAACAATCTAAATGGAGAAGACTTTCTTAACCATGCTTCCAAAAGTTTATTGGCCTTAGCTCCCTGTCCCTCTGAAGGAGAGAAAGCAACCAGTGATCTTCTCTTAGAGAAACCTCTTGCTTTCCAAAGATGGCTCAGTCTCTCTTGGCTTTGAGCGCTATATTGATTATTTCATGCATCCTTGAATTTTCCAAAAGTTTTAAACAGAGCCCCTTACCATAAAGCAAAGTGCCTTCCTCACGCTAGTACTTTGTCTTCGTGCAAATTCATACCTTTTGCCTGCTTCAATTTAATTTTTGCCAGAAGTCCTGGTAGCAAGGCACTTTTATAAACATGAAAAAGGGCAGGATCTCTTGGGGAAATAGCTGAGCTTCAGACACCTTAGTGGTCAGATTGCACATGTTTACACAACCCATTATCCTCTGATAATAATCCCTTAATCCTGCAGGGTCAAACCAAGAGTTTAGTTGTTTGAGATATGTTTTAGAGAGAACTCGAGAGAAACTCTAAGGTTCTTATTTGTATGCCCAAGAGATTTGGTGGTCAGGCGCAATGGGCTTAAAAGGCCTTTTGCTGGGAAGTTGATGCTGTTGGGTGTTTGCTGAATGAAGAATAAATGAGAGAACTGAAATAAATGGAACTGAGCAGAGCTGTGGAAAAGGAGCAAGTAGAATGACTGATGCACAATGAATTTATGCAATCCAACAAGGATTAAAAAAAGGTGTGGAATGAGCAAGGTGGATGAGAAATAATTTGGAGATAAATTATGTTGAAAGACAAGTCAGGAAATAATTAACCTTCATGCTATTGTTATGCAATGATTGTGTAGGTGCATTTTTTTTGACAAACATGATGTGAAGTGAATAATACAATAAAGACACAATTCTCATAATAGCAAATTCTATCACTAGTGGGGGCTTTGCTGTGAAAGAGAAGGGTTTGTGGGGGGCAAGGAGCCTCTAAAATTCCTGGATCCCAAAATTTCTGAAATTAGTAAATGTAGGAACAAAATAAAAAATAAAAGAATTCCTTCCAGTAGCACCTTAGAGACCAACTAAGTTTGTTCAAACTTAGTTGGTCTCTAAGGTGCTACTGGAAGGAATTCTTTTATTTTTTATTTTGTTTTGACTATGGCAGACCAACACGGCTACCTACCTGTAACTAGTAAATGTAGGGTTTGAAGTCCTCAGGAGCTTGTCTTAGAGAGGTGCCATTAAAGAACAAAGGCAGGTGATGACACAGTCATTACCATGACAAAAGGTGAGACATTCAGCATCAGACAAGAAAGGGGGGAGTGCTGGGATTACAGGGGGTGTGATGTCGCCACAGGAAAAAGAGTGCTTTTTGCAGAAGGCTTTTGAAATTGAGGTTCAGGGGCGTAGCAACGGGGGGCGGGGGGCGGTCCGCCCCGGGTTCCACCCCAGAGGGGGGTGACACTTTTTTTTTAAAAAAAAAATTTTTTTAACTTCATTGAAAAAAAGAGATAATAGACACACACACAACCCCCACACCTCTTAAAGTGGCACCATCAGAGGGGGGTGACACTTTTTATTTTTTTATTTTTTTATCATTTTTTATTATTTTTTATTATTTTAACTTTATTGAAAAAAAGAGATAATACACACACACACACACACACACACACACACACACACACACACACACAAACCCCACACCTCTTAAAGTGGCACCATCAGAGGGGGGTGACACTTTTTAATTTTTTTAATTTTTTTTTAAATTAAAGTGGTGGGGGGTGACAAAAAAAATTCCGCCCCCGGGTACCACCTGGGCTTGCTACGCCTCTGTTGAGGTTGCCTGGTGACTGGGAGGATGCTGGAAGCGGAAGGGGAGGAGTTGGTTTCTGCAAAAGCTGCTGGCTAGAGAAAGGCTGCACCGAGAGACTGGGTGGGGGGGAATAAGTGGCTGCTGTTGGACGCATGCTTGCTGAAGCTATGAGAGGAGTGACGAGGGACACTCTTGGGGTGTATTGTTTTGCACCCCTCCAAGGTCACCAAGGCCCCCTAAGCCTCAAGCGACAGCAAAGGATCCAAAAGTAATATAAAATTTATATCCAAAAGGTGGGACTTCCAATGAAAAAGGGCTGGGGCACCTAGTACATTTTGTGTACCGTATAGGGTAGGCCTTTGATTCTTCCAGCCTTTGCTGAATATCCTACCTTGTGATTTGCTTCACATTTTCTTTCATATGTTTCCATGCAATACTATTAGCAGCCTTGGGTAACATTAAGCTCAAACAATATTTTGTTTAACAGTCTCTAGCCTTTTGTGTATTTTTGAACATGCATTGGCTGTTATTGTTTAATTTGCTGTCATTTAAGGGGGCGGTATAGTTTTAATTTTTGCTAACATTTTATTACGATTGCCTTGTCCGTGTGAAGTGGATTACTTAATTTTGGTCCAAAGGCAAATGCTGGCACCTCACATTGGGTCTGGGAGCAAAGAGGCAGCCAATGAAGTTATTGTAAAGTTGGAGTAATATGCATGGAGTTGGCTTTTGCCAGTCAATATTATGGTACCCATATTCTGCACCAGACATAGGCAAACTCCGGCCCTCCGGATGTTTGGGACTACAATTCCCGTCATCCCTAGCTAACAGGACCAGTGGTCAGGGATGGTGGGAATTGTAGTCCCAAAACATCTGGAGGGCCGGAGTTTGCCTATTCCTGTTCTACACCAATTGAAGCTTCCAAGCTGCCTTCAAGGCAGTCCGAGGCATAATAACCACATTGCAGTAATCCAACTGGGAGGCTGGTTGTGCGCTATGTCTCCAAATTTGGAGCGCAGGTGCTATCTAAATGTATCCTGAGCAGGGCCAGCCCACCAATGAGGCAAGGTGAGGTGATCACTTCAGGCGGCGGGATCCATAGCTCTTTATTTCCCCCCCCCATTGTTTGTGCTGTAGATATTCACCCACCCCTTTTTCCCTGGTGGGGAGGGGGGGCATCATTTCGTGTCTCGCTTCAGGTGCCACAAAATGTCTTGGGCCTGATCCCAAGCCTCTCTAAAACAATTACGAAGTCTGTTTAAGCTCCAACAAAGCATTTGTTGTTTTTTAGTTGTTTAGTCATGTCCGACTCTTCGTGACCCCATGGACCAGAAAACGCCAGGCACTCCTGTCTTCCACTGCCTCCCGCAGTTTGGTCAGACTCATGTTGGTAGCTTCAAGAACACTGTCCAACCATCTCATCCTCTGTTGTCCTCTTCTCCTTGTGCCCTCAACCTTTCCCAACATCAGGGTCTTTTCCAGGGAGTCTTTTCTTCTCATGAGGTGGCCAAAGTATTGGAGCCTCAGCTTCAGGATCTGTCCGGGCTGTCTCCGGGCTGATTTCCTTCAGAATGGATAGGTTTGATCTTCTTGTAGTCCATGGGACTCTCAAGAGTCTCCTCCAGCACCATAATTCAAAAGCATCAATTCTTCGACGATCAGCCGCCTTTATGGTCAAAGCATACCCTATTTGTTTCTCCCGGATGGGAAGCTCATCTCAAGTGTGCATTGCTCTCTGGAGTGGCATAGGGAACTGCATCTGTGCCTCACCTTCATCTATGTTGCAGTCAAAGTCAGGATTAGGTTTGGGGCTACAGGATTAGCTGGGAGCCATACCAGGAGGAGGCTTGTCCTGCGTGGCATTGTTCCTGTGTAAGTGCCGCTGGCAAGATGCCCCCCTTCCCTCCCACGTCTACCAGAGTGGGAATAAGATGGTAATGGCAGGGCAGACAACATTGCTTGATACAAATAAAGGTGTGAGTCACACTTTCTTCAGTTATTAATGCAACTTTTGGAATAAATTAAGGTGTGGGCTGATTTTAAAATTTCCTTTGCAACAAAGCACGTGGGCTGTTTTCCCCTGTGGTTGGTTCTGCATAGAATGGCCATGTGTCCTACTTTACAGAGGACAATCTGCTATTTTCAGGATTGTTTAATACAGGTGCTGTTTAGAGAGAGAAAACCTTGACCCAGAGAGAGGAACAGGTCCTTTGATGCTGCCCATCACCCCTTAGTACCTGAACAGACATGCATGATGTCAGGAATGGGGCAAGTGGGCATGGCTTGGGGGAAAGCGGCCCCATGGGCTAGACTCTTCTCCTGCCTATATGCAGTGGAGACGTTTACCATCTGACGCTTGCCGAGTGTGGTTTGGTCCCTGTGAGCATCGCTCCTGTTTGTTCCATCTCTCCATTCGGGGCCGGCCCACCCATGAGGCAGGGAGTAGCATCCACCTCAGGCAGCAGGGTCTCCAAAGGCAGCAGATCCCAGTGTAGATCTTTATTCTCCTCACCCCTTGTTCACAATGTAGATAATCACTCACCTCTTCTTCCCTGGTGGGTTTGTGGTTTTGCAGGTTGCTTCAGGTGTCAAGGGATGCGGGTGGCACTGTGGGTGAAATCACATAGCCTAGGGCTGCCGATCAGAAGGTCGGTGGTTCGAATCCCTGCGACGGGGTGAGCTCCCGTTGCTCGGTCCCAGCTCCTGCCAACCTAGCAGTTCTAAAGCACGTCAAAGTGCAAGTAGATAAATCGGTACCGCTGCAGCGGGAAGGTAAACAGTGTTTCTGTGCGCTGCTCTGGTTCGCCAGAAGCGGCTTTGTCATGCTGGCCACATGACCCGGAAGCTGTACGCCGGCTCCCTCGGCCAATAAAGCGAGATGAGCGCCGCAACCCCAGAGTCTGTCACGACTGGACCTAATGGTCCGGGGTCCCCTTTACCTCAGGTGTCAAAATGTCTTGGGCTGGCCTTGTTTCCATCCATGTGTGGAAGCGAGTGGAAAGGCACAGGAATTGTGTTAAGGGAGCTGCGTTTGTCCTTGTTGTTCCTCATCAGAATAAACCTGCCTGACCTGGGAGGAGAACCTTTCCGGGTGCAGAAGTGTAAGAAAATGTTCCACCCTTGGGACCCACAAGCAAAGAGAAAGTTATTATCGTGGATGAGGGGAGCTAAGGAAAGCACCTTCTACACACACGTACACACGAGTTTGCACCCTATCCTAGCCTTTGAGCTTTGGGCTTTTTTGAAGCCAGCTATAGCAAGGTTTCATGTCTAGGTTCCACTTAAGCCTTTCTCAGCCCCCTTTGCTAGTTGGAGCGGGGTGTCTGTGCAGGAACCCAGGTTGCCGAGCAACAAGCACTGGCCCCTGCTGGGTGAAGCCCAGGATAATTTTGTAATAAAGTTTTGCTCACTAAAGTACTACCGCTTGTGGGGTTGGTTTTTTTTTTGCACCGATATGAGTAATTTGAGGCTGCACTGCTGTTTTTATTCAAGCATTTACTTCCATTATTACACAGCTTTGCATGTGTTCCGCTTGTGTCTCACAATAAATATAACCATTATAGAGCTTTCTTTTTGTTGTTGTTCTTGAGGATAGGTTTTTCCTTTAATGCTCCTTGTTCTATTCTTATTGTAGTATAAGGTTCTCGCTTTCAACTTGTGTTAAAGCATGAAAAATGAATTTGAACATTAATAGAATCCATTTGCGGACCAGGGCTTTTATTGTAAATAAAATTATTCATTTGTTATGTCCTATTGTTTTCAGCAGACATAGTATTGATCTTTGGGTTTCTGCTTGGGGATGCCATAAGGAGCACTAGCATAAAGAAGGGAGCAGAGCAACATTTGTAAATTGATTGAATGTAAAGCATAATGACAGAGACAAACATCATTTCTAAAGCAATGCTATATCACACACAGCATTTTTCAACAGCTTATTGAGCTGGTTATTGAAAAGAGCAGCCTATCCAAAGTGGAACAATGAGCAGGATGTTATTGGGACCAAACAATTTTATTGTGATTCATTGAGGACACTGTGACCCTTGCAATATATGCATTAAAAATTAGAATGGATTTTCTAAAAGAACTTTTTGGCCTACTTTGGCTGTAAAGAAAAGTTGTGAGCACGTGGTAAAGAACAAACTCTGAGACTTTTATTTACATAGGCACTAATTCTAGAGCAGATCTCCATCTGCATCTTGGATTCCAAAAGCACAGGTAGATGATCTAAGTGTAGAGCAGATTTTTGAGGGTGAATGGGGGTTGAAAGGGTAGGAGAGGAAGGGGAAGACTGTTCTGCTTGAACAATGGCAGTGCTGGATGCATCATATCCTCTCTGTTGTTCTCAGTAAGTACTGATGGTCACCTGTTCATTTTTTAGCAAAGTAGATTGGTTGCCTAGAGCAGTGTTTCCCAACCAGTGTGCCTCCAGATGTTTTGGGACTACAATTCCCATCATCCCTGACCACTGGTATTGCTAGCGAGGGATGATGGGAGTTGTAGTCCCAAAACATCTGGAGGCACACTGGTTGGGAAACACTGGCCTAGAGTGAAAGATGTGCACTCCAGTGTTATGTTAAAAGCTGGACCTCAGGAAAAGTGATTGCTGAACAAATTTGCCAGGGAAGAAAAACAGGTTGTAAGAGCAGAATCTTCTGTTCTGTTCAAACTATTTATTTATGGCATTTCTATATTGCTTAATTATTCACATTTCTAAGCAATGATCCACAGAAAATGGGGAAATGAAACAATAAGCAATCATCATAGTATAAAACATTACCTTAAAATGCCTGCAGGAACAAGAAAGTCTTAGTTGTGTGTCTGAATAAATAAAAAATAAAAAAAATTGTCCAGTAGCACCTTAGATACCAACTAAGCTTTCGTGTGTATGCACACTTCTTCAGATATTCTTCAGATGTGTGTCTGAAGTTCAGCAAGGAGGGTGGATGCCTGTCTAATCTCAGCTGAGAGGGCGTTGCACAGGCTTGGGTCGACTACACTGAATGCTTAGCTTCCAGTAGTTGTAAGTCATGCATCTGAGCCATTTGGGGCTCTCAACAAGGACCCCCCCCGAGATCTAGGAGAAACCCCATACTATGCAACCCCATCCAGCCTCCAGGATTGGTGGATGGTCAATCTCCCAGACATGGGAGCCACTCGCCAACTGTCCCTCCATCTTCCTAGGGCTCAAGCCCATTTTACTAGTCCTTATCCATTCTACAATGGCATCCGGACAACATTCCATACAGTTTTTAATCAATACATGGAAAGTGCAATGCATGTACCGGCTCCCTTCAAACTCCATGTGTTTTATCACTGTGTTTGAACGGAGCCAACACAGAACCTGTGCTTTGCTATTTTTGTGTGTACATAACTCTTCCATATGTACATATGCCTATTGTGTTGGGAACAGGGCCACTGGGGCAGTGCCACCCCACTCCACATTGTGCGTATGCGATCTGACACTTTTGAGTGTTTGGTTGGCTAGATGAATACGTAGCCGAAAACCTTGTAATGTTAGCGAGTACAGAGGTAGTGTGTTGTATTTTTTTAAAAAAATAAAAATAAAAAGTAGATTCGTTATCAGAAAACATGTTACAAATGTTTCTAAGTACAGGTAGAAGCCTTCATTGCTTTGTAATTGTTGTTGTTGCCTTGAGAAAGAAAAATCTTCTGTCATTAAGAGAAATTGCTATCAGTTTCGTAAGAGCTCTCTATGTAACATGTAATAATTATTATTTTAAAATTATTGGGATAAATATATCTTTAAGCTGTAGGTGTTTGCCTTGAATTGCAATACATGCTCAGAAAGCTCCATAGGTAATGAGAGAGAGAGAGAGAGAGAGAGAGAGAGAGAGAGAGAGAGAGAGAGAAGAAAGGGAAAAAAGTATAACTATCTTTCATTTATGTGAGCTAGGGTAGAAGATTGGAGACCAGTGACCAGCATCATGATACTGTTTAATACAGTATCATGAAATACCTATTTACTTGACAATCAAAATCCATACCTCCCCCAAAGAGGAAAATGGGAATTGTTAGAGGAGAAGTAGGTGGTACTTGTCTAGAAACTCTAGATGGTACCTATGGCCTAATAAAATCAATGTGTTGCCATGGCTCTTGCTTTGAGCAATGACCAGACGCAGATGTCCAAGAGGGACCTGAGTCTCTTCACATCGGCTGTGGAGACACCAGGTGCAAACATTGACACCAATTGTGGACTTAGTCACCTAGACCTTCCTGATCCAGAGCCCCCAAGGCAGAGGTGGCATTTCACCAGATGGAATCCCCCTGCTCCCATCCACAAAGTTTCCAGGTACAAAGACTGCCTTCTTTATGGTCAAGTTCTGAACGGAGAACTTTCTGCAGTCATGTTGCTTCAGACCAACCATACCTGCTACCAGGACTTCTTCTTTTTTTTAAACTGGAACTCACTGGAACTCAATTCCAGCACCTCTCAGGTGGGCACCATAAGAGAACATGGGAGGCGTTCATGGTGAATCCTGGCACCTCTTTTTCTAGAAAAACAGCACTGCCTGCTACTTGCTTTTCATCAATCCTGGCTGGCTGGCTGTTGGCGACCATCTTCTGTGTGTGAGTCCCCACCACATCCCCCCATATTGTACCATGGGTTCTCAGTTACAGAGTTATTATATAAAGGTTCAGTTTCAGTGTCTGAGTTTGCTAAGATGGTATGAAATTTTCATTGAAGGTAGGGAAAATTCAGAAAAATACAAAAGCTTGCTCTTGGATACCATCAAAGTAAAATTTACAAACAACAGCAACAACAAACCAGTAGATTTTTTAGGTAATTTGTTGCAATTGCTTTTTCTGTGGATACTTTTATAGCAGGGGTCAGCAAACTTACCGCTCCTTGGGCCGGTGTCTCCACCGCTGATCGCGCGGAGGGCGGGGGAGAGTCCACCCATACGCACGCACACACGCTATTCTGGGTGCACTTCTGGGTCGGAGGAGCACCGGAAATAGCTTGTGTGCATGTGCACGGGCCTCCTCCGACCTGGATGTGCACAGGAAATAACGCTTGAGGATGCGCACAAGCTATTTCCGGTGCTCTCCGACCCAGAAGTAGGCAGCCGCGCCGCACTGGTAAGAGCAGGCGGTGGCAGTGGGTGGCGGAGGTTGCCGCGGGTCGGATAAATGAGTCTCTCAGGCCTTATCCGGCCCGCGGGCCTTAGCTTACAAAATTTGCACAATTTAGAAGCAGGTGGCAAGTCTGCAAAAAAGAGGACTGAATGGATCTATGACAGCTGGCTGTCTTATTTTTACTTGTAATTTTTAACCCTGAATGTAAGCTGCCGCAATCATGGAATGAGATGCAGTGCAAACTTTTTAAAGAAAATGAATTTATATAAACAATAAACAAGAGATGAATATCTTCACAGAAAGGTTTATATTTCTGATTTCCTTCAAGACTAGCAAGGCTGGCCTAAGAGGAAAGACCACAAGCTGAGTGATACCCAGAAGACAATGGCTCAGTAGGATGCCATTGGAATTCAAGTGTTTATAGGAAGCATAATTATCTTGGGTGCTGAAGCCATTTGAACTCAATTACATTCAATTAGATGGTACATTTATAGGCTGCAGGCTTAGGAATGGGGGAGAAATTTGATCCCGTTTGCATTTAAAGGTGAACTTAACCTAATTCGCAATTCCTGAAATGCTATGGGAATCGAAACACACCCATCCTTCAAAATTTGCACGTCTCTGAATTTTGCAATGCAGTTCTCCAGCCAAGTCCTGGGTACAAAAATCCATCTAGTGATCATAAAAATGTATATATTACTGAAGATAGCACACAAAGTGAGGGGAAATTGCTTTGCAAATATGCACATTAGAACATACACTCACACTATGATGCTGGTGGAGCTCACTACATGACACTGAGGCAATTGCTATAATTTTATTTTGGTGAATGATGCATGCTGCCTCCAATCCTCCATCCACTTATACTGTCCATTGTACATGTGTACTTGCACAGGGACATAAGCCACAAAGTGGTTGACTTAGTATTACAACAAAATTGCTCACTAGGAAGGAGAATGGAGACTTAGGTACCATGCATGTGACCTCCTAGGGACCACCCACATTGCCAAGGTGCAAGAATCTTCTTAGAAAAGTTAGAATATGAAGGGATCCCACCCTTATTGTGAGCTTTGCTAAGTTCCTGATCCTATAGCAGCCTTCCCTTCCCATAACTTCTGGAGGGCACCAGGTTCGAGATGCTGGTTTTGTCTGTCAAATTCTTTTCATCCAGAGGGTTTGAAGCTACCTTTATCAAGTTTTCTGACAGCAAACGTGGAAACAGTGCTTCACAATCTTCGTCATTAATTTCTGGAAGAAAAGTTGCCACATCTAAAAGCTCCATGATCTTATAGCCACTGCTTTCTGGGAGAAATAAAACTCAATAAACCCTACAACGATCGGGGCTGCCTGTGGCTACTTAAGCAGTGAGTAGAAATGTAGAAGAATAAGAAGATTTGATATCCCGCTTTATCACTACCCGAAGGAGTCTCCAAGCGGCTAACATTCTCCTTTCCCTTCCTCCCCCACAACAAACACTCTGTGAGGTGAGTGGGGCTGAGAGACTTTAGAGAACTGTGACTAGCCCAAGGCCACCCAGCAGCTGCATGTGGAGGAGCGGAGACGCGAACCTGGTTCACCAGATTACGAGTCTACCACTCTTAACCACTACACCACACTGGCTCTCAAATGTACTCTGCACATGCCAAGGGGCTACCTTAGGGATACGTACTTTTTCAGGACTGAATTACAGAGTTAAAAATACATCTGGGGAATGAATTCTAGCTCCAAACAAGTCTCCTGGTACTGAATTTCAACGCACCCATTGCATACATTTGGTACTTTCCCAGAGAAAATACATCTGATTCAATTGCTGTAATAATGTGTTAGCTAACCACTTTACCATATGAGAAAATTGCTCCATTTTTAATTACCTTATTGGCTGAGCTGATTATGAACCAAATGGCATCCCTTGGTGTGGAACACCTTTGGTGATTTCATCATTTGTTCGACTTCTTTAAACTTCTTCTTCTTTAAAAAAAAAAAAAAAGCATTTGCAGCCAGTTGTGTGACATTAGAATCATAGAATCATAGAGTTGGAAGAGACCACAAGGGTCATCCAGTCCAACCCTCTGCTAAGCAAGAAACACCATCAGAGCATTCCTGACAGGTGGCTGTCAAGCCTCTGCTTAAAGACCTCCAAAGAAGGAGACTCCACCACACTCCTTGGCAGCAAATTCCACTGTCGAACAGCTCTTACTGTCAAGAAATTCTTCCTAATGTTTAGGTGGAATCTTCTTTCTTGTAGTTTGAATCCATTGCTCCGTGTCCGCTTAATACACCATTTGTATTTTACCCTGTCACGTAAAATTGCAAATGTGCCGTCATGGATCAGAGCACAATCACTCACATCCACACTGTTGAATGGGCACTGGTTGTAATTTTTTTTCCCCATGGGGAAAAAAAGTACATTAATGCAAAGCTGGCTCCTCCAGATGAACTGTTTCTACTGTTTGTTTCATCTGTTGTTTCATCTCGAACAGGTACCCCCCCTCCCTTTCCTTTTATCCAGCCCTGCTTATTGGACTTGTGTTTGGATTACTTGAGAGTTTTGTGTGGACTGGCAAGAAAGGTGCTACATGAAAATGAATGTTGCCCGGCAAATTAATGTCCTGATCCAGGGGGAAGAAAAAAGCATTTAAGGGTTTTCAAATGGCCAAGAATATGATGGCCCAGTGTGCGTGTCTTAGTAAACCAGAGGTGATGGTTTACTGTGAGCATGGAGATTGCTTCCGCTTTGTTGCTCGCCTGGCATGAATGGTTTCTTTCACACCCAACCCACAACCGCACCCCACAATTCGCAAGTCATGACCAAACCTTGACTTCATGACATGGTTTGTTTGGAGTGAAGCAAGCTATGATCTGCCATTTAATTGTAATGTAGGGTTACCATATTTCAAGAAGAGAAAATCCAGTCACAAAGGTTGTTGAGCTTTTGGGGGCTAAGTTATTGAGGTGGTTTTTTTTTTTTTTTTTTTGCAACATCTAAAAAAAAGTGTAAAAATTTTCAGAAAGTCGCCCAAAAGTCAACACTTCCTATATATATAGGCTGCCACTTTTCAAAAATTCCATTGTCAATGGATGAACCACAGCAATGTCTGGGAAATTCCAGACATATGACAGTCCTATGCAAAGCCATGGATTATGTTTTTTTGCTCCAACTCATGCTAGGGAAGGAGTGGAGCAGGAGTCATGAGCATGCTCATGGTAAACCATCAACTACAGTTTAACAAATGTGCAAACTCTCCAGGTAAAGGTAAAGGACCCCTGGATGGTTTGTCCACATACAGCTTTCCAGGTCATGTGGCCAGCATGACTAAACTGCTTCTGGTGCAACGGGACACCATGATAGAAACCATAGTGCACAGAAACACCGCCACACCTTCCCGCCACAATGGTACCTATTTATCTACTCGCACTGGCGTGCTTTCAAACTGATAGGTTGGCAGGAGCTGGGGCAGAGCAACAGGCGCTCACCCCGTCACGGGGATTCGAACTGCCGACCTTCTGATTGGCAAACCCAAGAGGCTCAGTGGTTTAGACCACAGCGCCACCCACGTCCCATGACCCACATCTCCAGGAATGACTACTGGACAGACTGGCAAGTCCTTTGAATTGGCTGTTCAGAAAGCTATGAAAACTTTTGCAAGAGCAGCTGAAGAAAACTTATAAAAGGAAAATGAACATTTTTCCCCGTGACAAATAACTGCTCTTCATAGCCTTTTTTCTTTTTAAAAGAAGTGTGAAACTGTGGCGCATAAATATAGAATAGTTTAAACCCAGCAGTTCTTTATGGGCTCGGTATACAGTTAGTTCATAATGGAGCTGGTAACTGAAAAGACGACCTTTCATTTTTTTATATGTAACCTCTTGAAGAAACAAACTTGGTAACTGTGAATATTATTCATGAGAGCAGACAGGGAATTGGCAAGTGTGTTACAGCTTTATCGTAACTGTGCTACCAGAATAGCTCACCAGGCTCTGCATTATTGTTCTTGAACATTACCTGCAGCTATGGGAAGTTTTTGTCCCCCTTATTCTGCTTTGTATTGTAATAGATTTGTCGTGTGTGGGGCTTTCCCCTAATATAATGCCTTGCAGTTGAAACTGTAAGATGGGAGTTGAACACGGGAACAATTCTTGAACTTTTGTCTATTATATTTTGTGCACATTTAAGAATACTTCCCTACTCCTTCCCTTAACAGCCATGTAATCGGCAATTTGTTATTTTCAGCATAGCTAAACAAAACCCGGACAATAGATGGAAGGCTTGAACTTATGACAGAACCAGCACATAATTAAAAAGGGTGATTGGAATGCTTATTCATAAATAAAAAAGAATTATAATACAGTGGTGCCTCGGGTTACAGACACTTCAGGTTACAGGCGCTTCAGGTTACAGACTCCGCTAACCCAGAAACAGTACCTCAGGTTAAGAACTTTACCTCAGGATGAGAACAGAAATTGCACGCTGGTGGCATGGCGACAGCGGGAGGCCCCATTAGCTAAAGTGGTACCTCAGGTTAAGAACAGTTTCAGGTTAAGAATGGACCTCCAGAACGAATTAAGTTCTTAACCCGAGGTACCACTGTAAATGATGCAACACATTTTGGAATTTCTATTTGCAATGGAACTAGATCTGCAGGAAAGTCATTGATAATCATATTAAATTCCATAATATTTCCAATGTAGCATGATGTGAGTTTGTGGGGGTAGTGGGATCTTTGAAGTGTGTGTCACATTACTTCTCCTTCACAACCATATTTAGAGAGGGATTTGAAGTTTCTCCTTTCAACTCTTTAAACGTGGAAATAATGACACCATGTTTGCTCATCCCTTGTCCCCCCCCCCCACTGAACATGCACTGGCTTTATTTTGCTCCGCTGAACTTAATGTCTGTCATGAGAATCGCAAATGAGAGTTAGGACTTGATTCACCATAATTGCTTCTAAAGAGAACGTCTGACGATTTCGCAAATAATAACGTTTTAAGCAAGCTCTTCCTGTTTCAGAATGGCAGGCTGTAGAGAGGCACATGCCTTGAGGGAAGATCACTCGGCTTACGCCAGCGAGGGGCATCTTCTCCAGACATGTTGCCCTTAGAAATGGCAGCTGGAAATGTAGTTCTAATTGCCCTAAGGAGGCTTGGTCTGAAGGGTAAATCAATTTCTAAGATTTCTGCATGTCACTTTCCTAACTGAAAAAGGAGAAGCTGTCACAAGAACTAGTGATGGGTAGATAAAGCTGACAGATTAAAATAGGCCTTGGGGGATTATTCAGGGCTGATTCATATAAAAGCTAGGTGCCTGTCTGCACAGCCTTTTTAACCTCTTCTTACAGCGCCATTTTCTTTAATCCATTGTCACCAGTGTGGGAGCAACCGTGGCTGAGGCGTTTTCATTAGATTGTGTTGAATTCAATATGTAACACGTAGTTTGGTCCTCAGTAAGGCCAGCCAGATTCACGTGTCTCACAAATGGACTGAACAGGAGTATGCAATTTTCCATATTGTTTGTGGGCTTCCCAGACGCATCTGGTTGACCTACCACTGAAACCAGGTCACTGGACTAGGTCAGTCTGTCCCAACCTGTTGCCCTTCAGAGGTTTTGCATTACAACTCCCATCAGCCCCACCCAGCATTTGGCGGGGCTAATGGATATTGTATTCCGTAACATCTGGAGGGCAACAGGTTGTGAAAGGCTGGACTTTGGTCTGATCACACATTGATATGTTATTATTCTGCACCTGGAATACTGTGTCCAATAATAATAATAATAATTATAATAATAATTATAATAATAATAATTTATTATTTGTAGCCCGCCCATCTGGCTGGGTCTCCCCAGGAATTCTTTTCCTTATGTTATTATTGCAGAAGCCATGCAATTTTCCCCTTTACATCTGGCCACTATTATGGAGTAAGCCGCATTGGACCAAGTGAGACTTTCTTCTGAGTAAACGCGCACAGCATTGCACCTTAAAAAGTTCTCACATGACAAAATTGCTCCATCTCACAACACTGTGGCCTTGCTCCATCGGGCTTAGCTGTGTATGAGCTACAAAGATAACTGTACCTGAGAACGGATAATTTTTCTCCTTCCCTAATACGTCTGGAGATGGATATAGTTATCAAGAGATCTTTTCATCTTACAGATTTATTTCTAGTACGGGATATCTTTTCAGACTGAAAATTATTTCTCCCTCTGCTAATAATTTGGTAGTGGATCACAATAACCTCTGGGCTTTTTGATGAAAATGGCAATTTGGGTGTAATGGGTGTTATATAAGTTACATCCAGCTCAAATAAAGCAGGAAATATTACATTAAATTGTTATCGCTTTTTAAGAAAAAGAGGAGAGGAAATAAAGGGGAGTTCGCTTTTAATGTAAAATCCCTTTCACTGCTCTGCCACGGTGTAAGTCGTTGTTTTTAAACAAAAAACAAGTATTGCTGTGTTCTGCTCAGAGATTTTTAGATTACATTTCTTCTATTACAGGTAATAATTAAATTATTCTGAGCTCTGTGAACTTGGACTTAGTTCAACGATTGAAACTTATCCCTTGGTCCTACAGTTTTTTTCGGTACAATAAAAAAACCAACCCAGGATCACAGGCTGACATACTGGAAACCTTTCTGTAAATGATCTATAAAAAACAGTGGAAAATTGGAATCCCAGGCCTGGCTCATTGCTCCACACCTTAGAAATAGCTTAGGATAAAGGTGACGTGCACCCATGCCACACGGGAAACACTTGAGGTTCACGGGGGTGAAGTTACCATAAATGGCGAATCTTTTCCCTGCTATGCATGACCTGAGCCATAATGCCAACAAGGAAAAATACGACTTCGGTCTTGCTGTTCCCCTCATTCTAGGATAGCAACAAAGTGCACAAAGTTCCTTCTTGGATTTTGGGGATAAATAGCTTAAGGGTCCAATCCTGTACACCAGGTGTCAGGGATCTGACCTCACGCAAGACTCTTGAGATGGGGAAGGAGGGGTGGAGGGAAGTGCAGCCTCTCTTGGGAAGCAGCTCGGAGTCCAGCGGGGATAGCAAGGAAAGCCCCAGTGGTGAGGACCAGGAACTGCCAGGCAGTGCGGTGGAGCTGAGGGTCAGAGATGCGGACAGAGCCTCAGCACCACCTGAGTGGTCTGAGAAGCAAAGCGGTCAGCTACTTCCGTCGCCCCAAATGCGTAGGGGGGAAAAGCGTAAGGAAAGGAGGCAACACTTTGGAATTCCAAAGCTATGTTGGGGGAGGAACTGGCGAAAGCTACTCCCGGATTCTGGAACCGACTCAAGCGGACATGAATCTTAAACGCTCTGATGTACATAGTTTGTAAATAAAGTATTAGCTTTAGAAGAACGGATGTTTCTGGCTCTTTACTCTCGAGGAGACAACCCCGAGCCCTTACACCAGGGCTGGCTAAACTTTAGCCTTCTGGATGTTTCAGACTACAACTCCCATCAGCCCTAGCCAGCAATGATGGGAATTGTCCTCAAGGTGTCGCTGGACTACACCAAGTTGGCGGGTTGGGTGAGGGAGGCTTAGATGGTGAAGAGAGAGACCAGTAAAATGCAGACAAGAGTTAAGTTAGGAGGGCAAACACCTTCACGTGTCCTGCATTTGTGTTGTTATCCAGCGGCTTTACTAAAAGTAGAAAACAATAACAGTGAAGTACAACTGAAGCTATTTTATTGACTGGCCATTTTATATTCTTGCTCTGAGTGGTAGAAACGACCTCTTGTCACCCCACTGCTGTCTATCAACAGCTAATTCAAATTGGTTAGAATACCTCTTGCTTCAGGTAGTATTGATTATATTTACTTTTAAGCCTCTGTGCTTATAGGAATTGTGCTGGCCCCCTGAAAATGTGGAGAAAACTGAATTACCTTCTCAATTAAGCAAGGAGAAACATCAGTTTCAGAGGTATGGCTTTGAACATATTTTCGTGGGATTTGTCCAGAAAAGTCATCTGCTTTTTCCTTCTCAGATATTGCTCCGATGCTGCAGCTCGCACCATTAAAGCTGGTTATTCTGTGCCTTGGTATTTTATTGAAATTCTTTAGGCACAAAGGCCTCCTACGATACCTGCAAAATGAAATTACCCAGTTCCTCCCCGAAAATTTATTTAGCCTCAGGTAGAGTAAATAAAAGCAAAATGAAGTCAAAGTTTTTAATATAGTTCACTTTGCAAAGCCCTTTCACAGCGCTGGAAAATTACTTCAGCACCACAAACTTTTTAAGTGCTTTTGGTCAGGCCAGTGTTTTATCAAATGTCCTTAAGGGACGTTTTATACCCCCCCATTTTCAGTCGTACACCCAAGACAAAAATGTAAAATGTGAAAGCAATACCCTGTGTTTGTGAGCCACACACTAATCAGGAGGTATACTCATGATGAGCAATACTCATCAGGAGGCTGTGATTGGCCTATCGAATGTACGCATGGATTTGCCTCTCTGTTCTGTAGGATATGGTCCTAAGGGATGGGATCCAACCTATGCATTTTCCAACATGGCGGCAACTATCCCTGGTTGTAGGAGAACCTGGAAACCCTGGTGTTCGTTCTTGACTTTAGTTTAATGATCTGCACCATGGGTAGGCAAACTAAGGCCCGGGGGCTGGATCCGGCCCAATTGCCTTCTAAATCCGGCCTGCAGACGGTCTGGGAATCAGCGTGTTTTTACACGAGTGGAATGTGTGCTTTTATTTAAAATGCATCTCTGGGTCATTTGTGGAGTATAGGAATTTGTTCACCCCCCCCCCCAAAAAAAATATAGTCTGGCCCCCCACAAGGTCTGAGGGACAGTGGACCGTCCCCCTGCTGAAAAAGTTTGCTGACCCCTGATGCACTCAAGTAGTGCTGATTGAGGGTGGAATGAACGCAGGGCATGCCACTATGGCTAATATACCTGTAGGTCATCAACAGAAGCAGCTGTTGCACTCAAGGAACTATGCATGAACTATGCATGAACAGTGCCCAAAAACATCTACTGTTCCACAATGCAACAGTGCCTTACTTCTGAAGCATGTGACTCCATTGCTCAGATGGCTGCACTGGGCAACTGCTGCACCACCACTCTCTCTATCGCCTTACCCAAGAAGGAGGTGTTTGCAACTAAGTGTATGAGCCATAGGGTTCAGGGAGGGTTTCTTTAGAAGTAGGTGCACTGCCGGCTGCTATGGGGCAGCAGGCACAACTCCACTGCATAGAGATGCATTCATCACACTCTGAACCCACCTGGCTAAACCCTCTGAACTAGCTTTCACCAACCAGGACAGACAGGCATAAAGAGAGCAAGAAGCTGGTCGCATATTTGCAAGGCTGCATAAACTGAAATCAGTCCCATAGACCATAGGAAGGCGCTGCATCCATCATGTTGTGTAATGGGAAACTTGCTATAAATCTTCCAAGTATGTTTATGAAAAAGGGAATTGCCAGCTCCACTCAGGTATCAAAAAAATGTTCAATGTAAGAAACCACAACCCAATCCTTTAATTAGTAATTAGTCATGTGGAAGAAGTGCAATGGCAGATCTCTGCTCAATTAATATTTCCCTGGTATTAATCCATTAATATTAATAAAATAATTTATACATGACTGTCTCGTGGGGGGATCTTGAATCCTGCGTGGGGAAAAGTTAGGCTTGAAAATCTTGCACTGTGCTGTACTTTTAACTTTCAAGGCAGAAATGTTATTGTAACTCTGCTGACATGGCATAATATTTTACTTTGTTAGTCTGCGTTAATATTGAAAACCCAGGGAAAAAAAGACGTTACTTCACAGCACTTTCTTAAATCAAATTATTTTGTACAAAAAATGTCTAGGAAGGACTTGCTTTAGTTTTGCCTTGAGTGCCTGTATTGTTACTACCATGTAGCCCTTAAGGAAGAGCAAGGAGCTCATAGATCAATCATAAGAAAGTAAGGCCAATGACCCATCTAGTTCTTCTCCTTCTCCTTCTTCTTCTCCTTCTCCTTCTCCTTCTCCTTCTCCTCCTCCTCCTCCTCCTCCTCCTCCTCCTCCTCCTCCTTCTCTTCCTTCTCCTTCTCTTTCTCCTTCTCCTTCTTCGTCTCCTTCTTCTCCTCCTTCTGCGATCACTCATAGCCAAGTAAGATTGTCTTCCATGAACACGGTCTTAACAGTGAGTCTGTAAGTGACTGTGGAGGGCAATTCTGGATCCACACATCCTTCCACAGTGGGGACATAAGATTCTAGGCGGGAGTTGATCATGGTGAGGGTTTGCCAAATGTGCCTTCCTCTTAGCACGTTTCTCCCTTTCGTCCTGTGTTTGAGCATCTTCAAAGTCCATGACGCCTTTGGTAAAGGCTGTTCTCCAATTCGAGCGCTCGCAGGTCAGTGTTTCCCAGTTGTCGGTGTTTATACTACATTTTTTTAAAGATTTGCCTTGAGAGCGTCTTTAAACCTCTTTAGTGGACCACCAGCATTACGCTTTCCATTTTTCAGTTCAGAATAGAATAGTTGCTTTGGAAGACGATAATCAGGCACAACATGACCAGCCCAACGAAGCTGATGTTGAAGAATCATTGCTTCGATTGCTGCAGCTTCAATGGCCCATCTAGTCCAGCATCCTGTTCTCACAGTGGCTGACCAATTTGCCTGTGGGAAACTTGCAAGCAGGGCTGGAGCGCAAGAGTCCTCTCCTCTCTCTCTGGTTTCCAGCAATTGATATTCAGAAGCATTACTGCCACCAGCCATAGAGGCAGAGCACAACCATCTGGGCTAGTAGCTATTGATAGCCATTACTCAACTACAGTGCAATAACTGACACTTTTACTCAGAGCTAAAACAAAACAAAACTCCATTCTAATGGGTAAAATTGTTTTGGGATAATGAGTGTCCTCCTTTCCATGGTGGGAACTGAATTTTAGTTGGTGCTTGCATGAAGAAGATTCCCATGTGGTTTGTTCTGGCTGCATGTTTTTGCCAACTGATGTTGCGTTAACCTAAGTTGGAATGGGAGAAATCCACAGCAACCTGCCCCGCAGCCCTTCTGCCTTGAGCCAGAGGGTTGCATGGAATGCTAGTCCTACTCAGAGTAGACACACTGAAATTAATGGGCCCAACTAACTTAAATCTGTGGATTTCAGTGGGTCTGCTCTGCATAGGGTTTAGTTGGATACAATCCAGAGATGCTATGTTGAAAATATCTGTATTGAGCAAAGCTGGAAATACCCACAGAAGCCCCTTTCAGGCATTCATCCATGCACAGTGAATGGATGGTACTCTCTGCACCTATCTACGTGTGAACATTACACATACGGGACCCTACAGATGCTCTGCTGAATGCGCATAGGTCACATAAGGGCCTGCTACAGCTTCCCCCCACCCCACATCCTACACTGCTCGAGTCAATCCCCACCTAGCAAATGCAGCCGTGCCAGAAAGCCACTGCTACTGCTGCTGTGGCCCTCATCATGCACCACTGCTGGTTTGAAGGCCCAAAATGCTGCAGAGCCTACTTGTAGGGCAGGGAGCAATGGAAGGTCCTACTCTGAGGCTATCGGAGGCTAAGACCACTGAAACAAGCCTCCCAGCTAAGCAGGGGCAGACGAAGGGGGGTGCGGTGGGTGCGGGCCGCCCTGGGTGTCACCACTGAGGGGGGTGACAAAATGCTGGGCGGCACTCACCGTGGGGCCTGCAGCGTGCCCAAGCCACGCGTCTCTCATGGGTCCCACCCGCTGCCCAAATGGTCCCACCCCCTGTGTACCCCTCCAGCTGTAGGGCACATAGATGTCAACTTTCGGATTTGAAAATAAGGGATTTTCCAAAACTTTCGGATTTGAAAATAAGGGATGCCGCGAGGGCGATGCAATGGCACCAAGTAGCCTCGCCACCCTGCGCTCCAGAGGCTGCGTGCGAACGGGTGAGCGAAAGAGCGAGCGCATAGACGGCAGGCAGACTGGCTGGCTGGCTGGTTGGGTGTGAGGGTCTGGCTGCACAAGGCATGCAACCTCCTCTCCCAGTCGGTCTCAGACTCCTTATTGGCAGCCGAGCAACGCAGCTGAGGAGCCTCCCTGGCCGGCAGGGAGGGAGAGGAGCTGCTTCCTTTGAAATCCGGGAAATTTAAGAGATATCAACAATCCGGGATAGCAGCGGGAAACGGCATTGGAATAAGGGAGTTTCCCACAAAAAAGGGAGGGTTGACAGCTGCAGCTGAGTGGGAGGAGGCAGGCAGGCTCTGGAGGCCCCGTGGTGCACCCCGCCCCTATGGGCGGCTCTCCCCGCCCCTGGGCACGCCATACCAGGCGCCCGAGCGGCTTCCTCTGCCGCTGCAGTTAAGACAGCAACACAGTGTTACTTCATCCGAAGTGGGTGCAGGGGTCCTCGGCAACTCTGCCTGGCTACAGGATTTCTAGTGAGTTTGTGCCAGCTTCCTCCATTATTTCTCTTTCGCATGATTTCTGCTGACGGCAGTTCACATGTTTTTCAGGAAAATTGTTGATTCTACGAACGACAGCAAAATTATGTGACTTTATTGCTTGTCTGTAAGGTGCATTTGGAACAGCTGCTTGGAATAACGATGATATTGTTCAAACATCAGATGATGATTTACTTCTTCTCTCCCCAGCCCCCCACCCTGAAAAAGGAAAATGTGTTAAAATGTGGTGGCTGCAAGCAGTCTGTATTAAATGAATTATGTGAGTTGAAGCTAATCTCTGAAATGCAATGGATTCTTAACCAACAGAATTTCTTCCCTTTAAGCATTTTGTTATTGCAACATACGTCTTAGTGTTTAATACCTAGGCCAGCCATATTCATTTTGTTGCTAGGGAACTTTTCTGGTTTTGTAGTTTCAAATGAAACGCTTAAGGGTACACTTGGAGTGCCATTAAGTGGGTTAGATTGCTTGGCAGCCATTAATAATAATGAGAGTTATTGCAGTTGTCTGTATGCCGCCTTTGCAACTCTGAAAAATGACCTCATAATGCAACTTGTTTTTTTTCCTTTATTTGTGCAAATTCTTTAATCAACTTTTTGCTTTTAAGGTCAGGAAAAGCCCTCCACTGAGATAATAGAAAGCTGCAAGTAATGTTCAGCAGTTTATTCAAATCTGGAATGTAAACCCCTGGTTTTGTGTGTGTGAAATGGTTGCAATGGCTGCTGAACGGGCTTGTAAGGGATTCAGACTGTGGGGACAGTCTCAATTGAATGTGCTTTTTAAAAAAATAAAAACAAAAGGAAAACCTGCTATTAACCACATAAAGATATGAAAATACTCCTGGGACTGGCCTGCGTTCCTCTGCCCACCTCCTGCCAATCTTTTGCATGTTCAGGAGCATGCGTGAACATTGCATTAGAATCAATAGAATCTGGTCTTCTTTAGGTTTTAACTACTACTGTTTATTTATTTATTGAATTTATATACCCGCCCTATACCCGGGGTCTCAGGGCGGTTCACAGAATAATAATTTATTCTTAATATGAAAGCAATAAGGCATTTAATCCTTGACACCCTACCGTGTATGTTTGAAGAATAAACCTTTTAGCATTCATCACATGGAGACAAAGTGCTTGGTCTCAGTAGAGGTTTGAGGAGAAACGTCTCACTGAGTCCTTATCCCGTGGTTTTAGCAGTGAGCACGTAACAACGCCTTCATATTTGTTCTTGTCAAGAGGCAGCAGGGTAAGGCACGCTATGTGTGTATTACAGTGCACACAAAGAACAAAACCACTATTTACACAATCAGTTTTCAGGGTTAACCACCCGTAACAACCTGTAAGCTCGCTTCAGACTGACTTCTTTACCCATTCAAGGCATGAACTAGATGCTGAAACGAAGTGAAACAGAGTCGTTGACCTCTGGCGAGATATGGGGCTCTTGACTTGCCTGTTCCATCCCAAGATAAGTGATTTTTGTAAACAATAGGAATCTTGGGTGACTGGAATCTTCTACAGATCCATTCTGATACGCAGTGGTCTTTGCATTACATTAGGTAGTCAGCGGAGCAGTCTGCTGAAACAATGAGAAAATCCATGTCTGTGTGGGCAAGGGTTGCTTTCATCTCATGATGGCAATCCTCCGATAATTAACTTGCCAAACCTTGGTTTTGTTAACTCCTCACGTTTCTCATTGTTTCTTGAGACTATCCTTTTTTTAAAAAAAAAAAAGCAAAGGTTTTTGTCAAAGTTATTACAGAAAAAAGATCTACATGAGGAAAAACTTTCAGCATTAAAAATAATAATTCTCAGCACTTGGTCCTTAATGATTTGTTCAAATATCACTATGGTATTATTCATATTGGGACGTAGAATTATGACTCACAAGGGAAGGGATTTGCAATGAAATCAATAGAGTTATTACTGAGTTTCCTGCTGTTACAGTCTCACACTGGTGTGTCATCTCTACAGCCAAGTCATAGCTGCCTTGAGCTGCCTTGTCTGAGGAATAAAAGCTGGAAGGTATATAATAATAATAATAATAATAATAATAATAATAATAGGTCATACGACACGTGGAAGAAAGTGATAGAGGTGGTCCATGAAGTTTGGTTTTCCAGATACAGTTTGCATTCCAGAATAGCAAATCAGGCATCTACCAGATTTCTAGTTGGAGAGTCTACAGTGGAACCTTGGTTCTCAAACGCCTTGGTACACAAACAACTTGAAACCCAAACACTGCAAACCCGGGAGTAAGTGTTCCAGTTTGTGAACTTTTTTTGGAAGCCAAATGTGCTCCGTTTTGAGTGTTGCGCACCGTTTTGAGTGCCACACTTCCGTTTTGAGTGTTACGCTTCTGATTTGAGTATTACGCCGAGGTCTGTCTGTTTTTGCAATTTATTTTGCGTTTTTGCGGCTCTTTTTGTTTTGTTTTTTTGTGACTGTGTGGAACCCAGTTCATCTACTGATTGATTGATTGTGTGACTGCAGTACATTGTTTATTGCTTTCATTTTATGGATCAGTGGTCTCGTTAGAGAGTAAAATTCATGTTAAACGTCTGTTTTAGGGGTTGTTTTTAAAAGTCTGAAACAGATTAATCCATTTTGCATTACTTTCTATAGGAAAGCGCGCCTTGGTTTTGGAACGCTTTGGTTTTGGAATGGACTTCCGGAATGGATTAAGTTTGAGAACCAAGGTACCACTGTACTAAGGGAAGATTGCGACAAATTCAGCTCCTTCCTCCCTTTGCTTATCTTTAGTTCTCTAAGGTACTTTACAAAGAAGTGATGCAATTACAAACTGCTGAAAAAAACGGCATCATCATTTTATGTTGGACTCCTTGAATGTTCAAGGCATTTCATATATGTTATCATAGTAATCCTTACAACAACTTTGCCTTATTCTCATAATTTTTACAGGGGTAGGCTGAGTGAGAAAAGCTTGCCTATAGTCACCTAGTTAGTTGTTAATATTATTGGTATTTTTACTTATTCATCACGTTATATCTAAGTCTCAAGGTGATTTAACAATAAAAGCAGGCAGTGCAATTCAATAGGTTACACACACACACACACACACACACACACACACACACACGTTGACTAGATCACATAATAATCATGTCTAAGCATGATCACTATTAAAATTAACCAGCAAAAGAATACCCCCTCCCCCTGGCAACAGCGATGGACCGTTAGCAAACAAATGGATGAGAAAAGAGAAGAGTCTGTACCTGGTGCTGGAACTATGTTAATGTGGGTGCCAGGTGAGTCTCTTTGGAGAGAGCATTTCATAATTGTTTTTTTTTGGGCGACGGGACGGGACCTGCCACCTGCAGATTTGTTCTGTGGCTTGCAACTGAAGCGAAGTAGGAGTACACATTCTTCCATTTTTAGTATTCTGTTCCAGCTTTCCGGACAGTTGTTGAAATACTGGCTGTATTCAGACAACAACTCTTTATTCCATTTCCCCGATGTTTCGTTACCTGGAAATGTTTGTATTTTATGTGATCTTTCATGTGACATAAAAGCCACTTTTGGATACCCCGCATCTGAAGGCAGTTATTATCAGTTCTTATAGTTGGAAGGATTAGCTACATACAGGGATGAGAAGCCGGTGGTCTCCCAGATGTGTTGTTGGACTCCAGATCCCATCAGCTCCAACCAGCATTGCCAATGGTTAGGGGTGAAGGGAATTGTAGCAGTACAACTTCTGGACAGTCACAAGTTCCCTTTCCCTGATTCATTGGCTCAGAGTCAAACCATTTTCTATATCCTGTTTGAATTAAAATGTGCTGTATTCCTGGTGCCAAATTATATCAGTTCATGAGCGCAACTCCATCAGGAAACATGAGTTGTGACTCAGTAGTGAGGCACTAAATTAATGCCAACTGGCAGCAAGCTCGTCTCTGTCCAGGTAACTCCATGTATATTAACCAGAAAACATATATACAGAAAACAGAAGCCCTGTTGTTGTGTAGTGGACATCGATGTGGATTAGAATTCTAATATGCCTCAGGATTCAGGTGAACTTATAAAAGGAACTTTCTTCCATTCAATCTGTATACTTATAAGTTGTTTTCCTTCGTGCTCTGTGGGAAAATGGGTTTTCACTATATTTTTCCCTTTGCAGATGCTCCCCGTTTTCATCATGCCAATTGGGCTTTCTCAAATGGCTCCAAAGACTCTGTAACTAGTTATTTATGTACTTAAATTCCCAACAAGGTGTTTTCAGACTTGGGAGTGATTTGTGCAAACATTCCCTTAAAATTGCAATGTGCGTTTGTGTGTGTGAGAGAGAGAGTGTGTGTTAATATGTGTGTGAAAGAGAGCGAGAGAGCGAGAAAACACGTAGGACCCAATGAATTATAGAAGTCATTGCCTCAAAACATATCCTTGCTTCCACTGATATGGTACTCAGACTTTTTCCTCAGTGTATTTCCATACTAAAAAGGGGTTGACCCTGTTAGATTTCTGCCTGCCACACAGCTGTTAAAGGTACAAAAACCCTGCTTTCCCACAGAATCTAGGGCCCCTGGCATTAATACTGCTTTACCTGCCTCTCGGTGGCCTTAGGCTCAAGTGTGATTGAAAATCATGCCCTCCGATTCCATTATGACACCCAACTGAGGAATGCTCTGCTGGCTGAGGTCTGTTTGGCAACACTTTGTTGTTGCTGGTCTGCCTTCTTTATAAAAGCTTCTGGCACTGGGTAGGTTAGTCACAAAACTGGCTCTTGTTTCTGCTGGTTCTTTTTTATCGGTTGGTTTAATATTAGTTATGTTGTGTTTTAGTTTTTGTTGTTACGTTTTTAAAATTATGGATTTAATAATAATAATAATAATAATAATAAATTTTATTTACACCCCGCCCTTCCCAGCCAAGACCGGGCTCAGAGCTGCTAACACCCATAAAATCAAAACAAAACATACAAAACAATCAATTAAAATGCAAGTTAAAATGCATTTTAAAGTTTAAAATGCAGCCTCATTTTTAAGTAGCCCACCAATCAAACCATAAAGGAATGAAACATCAGGGTTAAACTAAAACCAACCCAAAGGCCAGGCGGAACAGCTCTGTCTTGCAGGCCCTGCGGAAAGATGCCAAATCACGCAGGGCCCTAGTCTCTTCTGACAGACCGTTCCACCAAGTCGGGGCCAGTACTGAGAAGGCCCTGGCCCTAGTTGCGGCCAGCCTAGCATCCTTATGGCTCGGGACCTCCAAAATGTTATTATTTGAGGACCTTAAGGTCATACACGGGGCATACCAGGAGAGGCGGTCCCTTAGGTACGATACTGATTATACTGATTTTGGTGCTGCTCTGACATCAGCAAATGTAGCATATACATTTTAAATGAAAGACAAGTGGTTTGCCCTTCAGTCCCAGGAGCATGTAGTTGCAAGATGTGGTCACTCAGTTGCGAGTGCCTTGGGAGGACTAAAGTGCTCAAGTCATGACTGATACCCATTTGTTTGCTTTATTGCCTTGAAGAAACAGAAAGCACCTGGAATCTGCAGCTTGGTCCAGACTGCAAACTCCAGTGACAAAACTACGGTATAGAATTGTGGAATCTTAGAGTTGGAAGGGACGCCAAGGGTCATCTAGTCCAACCCCCTGCAATGCAGGAATCTCAGCTAAAGCATCCATGACAGATGACCATCCAACCTCTGCTTAAAAACCTCCAAGGAAGGAGAGTCCACCACCTCTTGTGGGAGTCTGTTCCACTGCTGAACAGCTCTTACTGTCAGAAAGTTTTTCCTGATGTTTAGTTGGAATCTCCTTTCTTGTAACTTGAAGCCATTGGTTCGAGTCCTACCCTCCAGAGCAGGGGAAAACAAGCATGCTCCCTCCTCCAGGTGACAGCCCTTAAGATATTTGAATATGATGTTTCTTCCCACAGTGAGCAAAAAGCATTATGTATGTGCGCATGAACATGTGATTATTTATCACTATGGCACATATTTCATCTCTCTCTCTCTCTCTCTCTCTCTCTCTCTCTCTCTCTCTCTTAAAAATAGAAGTTTCAATTTATATATTGAAAAAATAAAGTCACAAAAGCATTTTCCAATGTACAATCAATTCACTTTGGTCTTCCCCCTATCCCTCCATGGTCTCCCTAACTTTCCAAACTGTTCTGCATGTTATAGATATTACTTTTATCTTTCCGACCCTGTTTTCAGATGTAAATTTTACTGCTGTTCTTACTCTAAAGCTACTTGCATTTTAACATGTTTACAACAAGTTTTAAAATTCTGCGGCACATATTTCAAGGCATGTGCCTAATGAATGAGACTGTATCCTTATCTGGATTAGTCGCAAAATGCCATACCCACCTGGTCTCAAAACAGTAGCAAACATGGTAGACGTTATTATGATGGCTAAGAATTGTATACTGTGAAAAGGGCGGTCTTGTTTTTTCTTGGGGCTTATGTTGCTCTTTAACTTTTTCCAAGGAGGTGTTCATCTGACCTGTCAGCAGTAACACCATTACAGCCAACAAGTAATACTGTTTTATAGGAGGACACCAATTCCCTGTATACCTGTGAAGGAACAGGCAGAGTCACAACTGTGGCTTTTGCTTGACATATTTTTACCCAGAGAGGTGAACTATTGAACTCCACGAATACTTCTGTTGTCAAAGCCGCAGATCTCTGAATTTTTAGTTAATAACGCCCTTCGTGACATGCTAATTACCCATTATGACAGCCTGCTTCCTCCTTTTCAAAAAAAGAGAGGCTTTTAGGAATTAATTTTAATTGAGGAATACAATGAAAATTCACAAAACACAGTGGTAACCCTTTTGAAACAGTGCTTGAATACATTTTGAAATACTGCATAATGCTACCTTGCCACTTGCAGCAATCCTTATATTTTATATTAGATACTGAGGAGTAAAAGTTAGTAGCACTCAGAATAGTGAGGCAACATAAAGGTAAAGGTAAAGGGACCCCTGACCATTAGGTCCAGTCGTGTTCGACTCTGGGGTTGCGGCGCTCATCTCGCTTTATTGGTCTAGAGCCGGCGTACAGCTTCCAGGTCATGTGGCCAGCATGACAAAGCCGCTTCTGGTGAACCAGAGCAGCGCATGGAAACGCTGTTTGCCTTCCCACTGGAGCGGTACCTATTTATCTACTTGCACTTTGACGTGCTTTCGAACTGCTAGGTGGGCAGGAGCTGGGACCGAGCAACGGGAGCTCACCCCGCCGTGGGGATTTGAACCGCTGACCTTCAGCAAGCCCTAGGCTCTGTGGTTTAACCCACAGCGCCACCTGGGTCCCATACATTGCAATGTAGTCGAAGCAAAATTCCAAGTGTGATTGGTACTTGGCCAATAAATTATTCCTTATTCCTTATGTTTCTTTCGCTTTCTAATGCTGATAAATAGCCACCTTCTGATCGGCAAGCCCTAGGCTCTGTGGTTTAACCCATAGCGCCACCCGCATCCCTATGTGAGGCAACATAGGCGACTGCATAATGGGAACCTTTTGACCTTTTCCAGTTAAAAGTATTTGAACTCCTGTGGTGGCTAGGTGATATTGGATCATTTCTGAGTGAGGTTGAGGTTGTGGACAAAGTGCTTGAAGAAGTGTGTCTGACCACCTGCCTCCTTGACCCTTGTCCATCTTGGCTTCTGAGCTGTAGGAGGTTGACTAGATGGGTCCCAGGACTAATTAATGCTTCACTGGAGAGGGGGAAGGTACCATCTGTTCCTCCTCTCTAAGAAGACCTATCTGAACCCAGAAATGTTAAAGAACTATTGCCTGATAGCAAATATCCACTTTCTGGCCAAGGTGCTTGACAAGATGGTGGCAGTCCAACTTAGAAGAAGCTGATTACTCAGATCCATGCAGAAGATGCATTTCTGTATAATTACTTGGCAGGAGAAGTGAGCTGCAAAGTTCAGAGAACTGTGAATCATGGACGATAGCTGTATTCTGGTTGCATATTGTTTCAGGCAGTGCAAGTTCAGTAAGTTCAGCTTTAAACATAAACTGAAGCTTATTTCTCCCTTATTTCTACAATAGAACAGTGTCGAGGTGAACAGAGAAATGAATATTTTTTCTCATTCTCCCTCACACACTACAAGATATTGGGATAATCCAAAAAAAGGTGATTGGTATTATGTTAACTTTTGACAAAAGAGACTATATTTATGCATGTAGTGGAATTATCAATTCATTGCCTCAGAATGTTGAATTATGAAATTATAGTTCCAAATTTTGTGGTTTCCAATGAGTTATGGAATCCTTTCCCTTAGAACTAACAGAATTCATTGCCTTACAATGTGCCCAGGCTCCCCTTCACAGATGCAGAGCTCTCAGTCTCACTGGCTGCGCACATGACCAATATGGTACACAAATGTGCCTCTTTTGGATAAGTGACATAGGAAATGTATCACTTTTTTTCTAGAACTGACTCACCATTTTACAGGGATTTACACTAGACAAATCCTTTCTTTAGATTCTACTGTGAAATTGTTGGCATTTTAATTGCACCGTTGATTTCAAGGGGATGTGTATAAACATTTCTAGCTCTTCAACAAGAGTAACTTTCTGGTTTTATTCATGTGTTCTGTCTGCTATTTCTGTCTGTCCTCCCTGAAGCTTTCTGACATGCTCTCCTTGGCATTTAGCACCCTTCATTTCTTGCCCTAATGCTGGTGATGATTCCTCGGTGTGAGGAAAGTGGTTTGAGTGCAGGCGTTCAGTGCAATTGTGGAGGGTGTGATTTCCTTGGCCTGCTCTTTTAGTCAATATGTTGCTTTGGATGGCCGCTTATTGACTGCATGATAGCTTCTTCTCCCTTTCCCCCTCCCTCTCTGTTCTCCCCAAGGGAATGAGCTTTGATGCTTTGCGAGATTCTCAGCCTAATGCAAAGCAAAATGGTCAGATTACTTGCCACTGCTGCCTGCTCCTAAATATTTACTCAGATGACTTGGCATCTGCCTAATGTATTTGAATATCCATAGTCAATGAAGTTGTGCTCTTTGCATCTTCAGGGAGGATGCTTTGTGCCTCTGTTTTCCGATACTTCCTCGTTAGAACAGCGGGAAGCTGGATGAATGGTTTGTATGGAAATGTTTTTTAAATTGCCTGGATTCAGATTTAATGCAGGTCAGAATATTACTAGCACGTGGCAACACGGATCCCCACCCTTTCTGTTGCTTCTCATGCAAATTGAGCAAATGCTCCCCTTCTCTTTAGATAGCCTGTAATACAGTAAACCATTTTATTTTATTTTTTTACAAAAAAAAAAATGCTTGCAGTGCCATGCTCAGCAATGCTTTGGCTATGCTTGCTTTGCATGCTTGAGTTCAAGTCATGCTCAAAAACGTAACTGCCAAAGTATGTAGCCACACATGAAAATGGGTACCACATATGGACTTCTCAGTATCTCTTGCCACTGGACCAGGAACCGTAAGAACTTCCTTGCTCAGTGTGATTCCCCCTGGATGTAGCTCGACTCCCAACTCCTACCAGCCACGGTGGATAAGGATGATGGGAATTGTGGTCCGGCAACATTTGGAGAGCACTGTCTTGGCTATCGCATCCAAAAAAATTCATTTTTCCTCTCCTTGTACTTTCCCACTCCAGCCGGTCACTAGAACTCGTACCTTAGAAATGATGGCAGGGGGACAGGGTTGGAGAAACAGCTATTTCAGACCTCTCAGGTCCTTCATCAGGAAATTAGTGACAACAGAATGAAAGAGGAAACAGCATAAACATTTGTATTTGAAACAGAGGTCCGGAATGTGTTGAATATTACACTTTTTCTCCTACCTCTTTTGCTTCCTGCTCCCCCCCCCCCGGCCAATTTTTCCTGGGGTTTCCCATTTTTGCTGCAACTAAGAAATGATACTTGAGGTGCTGATATTCTCCTTTCCCCTAAAATCTTCTGGAACTTAAGCTTTATAGCAGGGACTGTCTCGTATCTATCTATCTATCTATCATCTATCTATCTATCTATCTATCTATCTATCTATCTATTGGGGCGTCTTGCCCATAGAGGCAAGTGACGCGGGGCGCCGGGGCTCCAAGTGCGCGCCAAGTTCTGGAGGGCACCTGGGAAGAGGTGGAGGCTGGACGCGGTGCCTCCCAGCATCAGCTCACTGCCCTCGTCTGCCGCACCGAAGCAGCGCCGCTCCCGGAGCCTCCGCCTACAGTGGCCACCGCGGCACGGGTACCAGGGAAGAGTCGGAGGCTGGGCACAGCGCCCTCACCTGCCACGCTGAAGCAGTGCTGTGCCCGGAGCCTCCGCCTCTTCCCCGCCAGAGGAGCTGCCCTCCAGCCGCTGCTCGCCTCCTCCAGCCCCGCAAAGCTGCCAGCAGCGCTGTAAAAAGGTGAAACCAGGGGGGGGGCGCCAGAGGGATTTTTGAACCACGGCGCCGGATATCCTTAAGACAGCCCTGCTATCTCTCTATCATCTATCTATCTATCTATCTATCTATCTATCTATCTATCTATCTATCTACATATCTATCTATCTATCTATCTATCTATCTATCTATCTATCTATCTATCTATCTATCTTATCTATCTATCATCTATCTATCTATCTATATCTATATCTATCTATCTATCTATCTATCTATCTATCTATCTATCTAATTTATATCTATATCTATCTATCTATCTATCTATCTATCTATCTATCTATCTATCTATCTATCATCTTCCATATATATACCGGTATATATGGAAGAGAGCTATGTGCACAATCTTGCCCTCGTTGTAAAGGCAGCATACAAATGTAATAGCATTAATACACAGCAATTTCATGGTTTCTACCGCATAGATGAAATGTCTCCTGACTTCACCAATCTAGTGTAGCGACAGTCATGGGAGGACTATCCAGCATGCCTTTATATATTATTGCATCACATTTGCAGAGGTGGAACAGACTTTCAAGTGCCATCAGAACATTACATGCGAAGCAGCCCTGAACGATTGGAATGCCAACAATCTTCGTAGGGCTCTTTAGCCCTGGCAAAAAGTGATTATCTTTACTTAAGATAAAGACATGCTAACATAGGCCTTGAAATCTAAATGATATGTACTACTTTCATTTGGAATTATAATTAAGGTGTATAATGTCATTTAACTGTTTAATGAACTCTGGATAATGCAAGGGAATACAAATATTTGACCTTCCTGACAGTGACTGATGGATTGAAGCTGTGTAGCATGGTATCATTAGAATGTCAAATAACATCATTATTCATGATTATCAGGAATTATTCAGGTGAAATGGCAAACCTAATGGAAAGCTATTATTTGTGTGTGGGCTGCAGTTTGACTTTCTCTGTCAATGCCAGTCCCTAGATGATGCAGACCATGAGGCGTACATATTTATTGTGCTGCAAAGAACAATTACCACTGCATGCTAAACAAACGGCGACAATAAAACAAAAGCATTGCGGCAGGTCTCTAACTTGGAATCACACAAGTTTCCTGCAGGAAAATCTTGTTTAAAAATATATATTTTTATAAATTGTCCAAGACTCCAGAACCAACCTAAGCTTGCTTTCATTTATGTTGATTTTTAATATATAGCTTCTTTGGAAAAGAATGTAGCAGTCATATATATAGGCAGCGGCCATTTTGTGAGCTTCAAATTGACGTGCGGCCGCCATCACACAGGTCCTTTCAGAATGGGGACGTAATGGGGTGGGGCAGGCTTATGTGTGCTCTGCCAATGCATGCGGGGACCAGGAACAGAACCCCCACACAAATTGGTCACTGCCTGTAGATTTTCTTAGCCTGAAGAATATTTCCTTCCCCCAATCCCCCCAAAAGAAAAATATTTTAGAAGTTGATGTACTGCAGGCCTTCCTTAAGGGCGTGTGTCTCTGATTTTTCAGTTATGGGAGGAATGTAAAAACATTTGAGTATATCTGTAAAAGGGGTTTTGACATTCAGTCATATATATTTTTTCTGGGCCTGGGAGAGGCTCTGCAGCAGTCTCTAATTTGTGGAACTCCTTCTATATGAAGGTGTATCCTGGCTTCTTCACTTTCAACAAATGCTGAAAGCACCCCTCTTTACCCTGACCTTTGACACCCAAGATGTGTGTGTTCAGGACCCTGTTCTTGTGAATGTAATATGTTTTAACTTCTTCATTTGAAATCTTAAACTGTTGCAGCCCTACTGAGAGCTGCTGGTGAAGGGCGGGTGTCAGGGACTGGCCCGAGCCAGGAGGGGTGGCGGAAGGGACAGAGGCATCCGGAGGTCACCCATGGACGCCAGAGGAGGTATTGCGAGCATGGGAGCAGGAAGAGGCAGCGCCTAGGCTGTCGCCAGAGACAGGAAAGGAGGTGTGGAGAAGTGGGGGTGAAGAGGTCTCGCCACCTGTGCTGACGGAGGAAGAGAGGGTGGCGTGGGAGCCTATGGGAGGAGAGGAGAACATGGAGACGGAGGGTGAGCAAGGGGTCGAGGATGTTGCCGGAGCCTCTGCAACAACCTCCAGGGATGAAAGTGAAAGGGATGAAGGGAACGCAGGGGCCAGCAGAGTCAAAAAGCGGAAAAGGAGGAGCGAAAGGAGGCGTTGGAGTTTTAAGAGGCTTTTATGCTGGGGGGAAAAGCGGAAGCCCTTACTTGGAGAATCTGACTCATCGGAGGAGGATGAAGTGTAAAACTTAATGGTGAAATAAACTTGTACATAAGACAAACGGACTGCTGAGTCGCTTACTCTCGAGGAGGAACATATCCACCTGACAGCATTCTCCAAGTCAACGCAACCTCCTCGAGGGGTGGAAGGCTGCCGAAATGACTGCCACGAAGGAAGAAGGAGATGCCGCGCAGCTGTACGTCGATTGGGAAGAGAGAGCCAGGGACCTTGCGCTGAGGTACGAAAGGGCTGAAGCTCAATTGATGGAGGCCAGGAGGCATGCAGATGCGGCGAGGGGGGCAATGGGAGGAAGGAGAATGCCCTCCCATGGCAGCAAATTCGATGGGAAGCCGGAAAATTATTTAGGCTTCAAGACGGACATGCTTTACATTCTGGGGCTGCACAAAGAGGAGTTTCGGAGCGAAGCAGAGCAGGTTGGTTTTGTGATTGGGCACTTTGAGGGCGGCGCGAGAGATTGGGTGCGTCCTTTGATTTTGGCGGAGAACCCTGCGTTAAAGAATGTTAAAGCGTTCTTTGAGGGAATGGACATTGTCTACACATCCCGGAGCGCGCAGGACATTGAGGCAAGGCAGCTTTTGTCGCTTAGGCAAGGAAGCATGACGGTCAGAGAGTACCAATCCAAATTCTCGCTCCTGGCACATCGCTTGAATTGGGACTTAAAATCTCCACCGTTGATGGCCATGTTTAAAATGGGACTATCGGAGGAGGTCCAAGATGTGCTGGCAAAATCTGGACCGCTGGAGGATCTGGATAGTCTCATGCAAGCTGCTCTAGCGATTGGAGTGCGTTTGGAGTGCCGGGACAAGGTGAGACAGGAGGGGAAGCTGGGAAGGTGGTTCAACATTAGGGCCCCTCCCCCGGGAGAAAAGACCGCCAGCGCGCAGCCCCAGATTCAGCAGGAAGTGCCCATGGAGTTGGGAGGCGCCCGCGCGCGCCCTTTTTCAAACCAAACGGTGGCCAAGGGCAGTGACGCGCAGGGCGGGAAAGTTCCCAAGAGATGTTACGTATGTTTAAGGAGTGGCCACCTGGCAAAGCACTGTGCTCAAAGGAAAATGTGGCAGGGAATGGCAGGAATGGCTCTAAAGGAGGGGGAGGAAGAAACTGCGGTAGCGGGAAATGGAAATGCCTGGCGGCAAAACAAGGGGACCAGCAGCCAGGCACAGTTGCAGTAAAGAGTCCTCAAAGCAGCACACCCCCACAGCCCCCACCCGCTCAACCTTCCCAAGCCCACCCGCCCAACGCTCCGAAGCCAGGGATAGTGCTAGAAATAGCGTTGCAACTGCCCAATGGCTGCACACTGCAAATCCCGGCGTTGGTGGATTCGGGAGCCAGTACGGATTTCTTTGATAAAGACTTTGCCCTGCAGCATCAGATTCATTTACTGGAAGTGGATTTTCCGCTCCAAGTTACCACCATAGATGGAAGAGAGTTAAAAGGGGGGGGCGGTCACGCACGGTACGCCCCCTATGAAGATGCAAATAGGCAGGCATTCAGAGGTGCTGGCGTTCCATGTCACCTCATTGGCAGGTCCTCCCATCATCTTGGGAATGGGATGGCTCACTCAGCACGACCCTGTCATCAGCTGGAGCCAGCGCTCTCTAACGTTTGGATCAGCTTACTGCATGGAGAATTGTTTGCAGCAACTACACCCCCAAAGCCAAGTGGCAGAAGCAGTATTGCAGGCGGGGGAAGTGACACTTCCACAGCAGTATGCAGAGTTCCAGCAAGTGTTCAGCAAGAGAGAGGCGGACAAACTGCCCCCCCACCGCCCCTATGACTGTCAGATTGAACTGGTGCCAGGAGCGCAGTTGCCACCAGGTAAGCTCTATACAATGTCAGAGCAGGAGTTGGCAAACTTGAAGGACTTCATTGAAAAGAACCTGGCCAGGGGGTTCATTCGGGAAAGCAAGGCAGTAGGGGGCAGTCCAGTGTTCTGGGTGGACAAGAAGAATACACAGGAGAAACGCTTAATTTGCGATTTCAGAATCCTAAATTCGCTCACCTTGCCAACTTTTTACCCCATGCCCAGGATTGATGACCTGCTGGCGGCGGTACGCAAGGGCAGGATCTTCACCAAGCTGGATCTGAGGGGGGCGTACAACCTCATCAGGATCAGAGAGGGCGATGAGTGGAAAACCACCATGTATACGCCCCTTGGAGCTTATAAATATTTAGTCATGCCTTTCGGTTTGCAGGCAGGCAGCCAATGCTTTCAGGCGTTCATGCATCACGTGTTGGGTCCTGTGTTGTTCAAACACGCAGTTGTGTATCTTGATGACGTCTTAGTGTACTCTGAGGACCCGGAGGAACACGTGACACACGTCAAGGATGTGCTGCGAAGGCTCCAGGAAAACCAGTTATGTGTCAAGCTGGAGAAGTGCCAGTTTCATGCCACAGAGGTGGACTTTTTGGGCTATCGTCTTTCGGACAAGGGCATTGCCATGGACACCGACAAAGTGGAGGCGATCATGCAATGGAAAAGCCCCAAAACCAAGAAAGACGTCCAGCGTTTCGTCGGTTTCGCAAATTTCTATAGAAAGTTCCTACCGGCATTTGCCGACATGACAGCCCCAATCACGGACTGCTTGAAAGGTAAGAAGAAATTCCGGTGGACAGAGGAGGCTCAGCGCGCCTTTGAAACGCTCAAAGGCGCTTTTGCGTCAGAGGGGCAGTTGCTGCACGTAAACTCTGCCAAACCTATCAGGATAGAGACAGATGCCTCAGACCGGGCCATCGCAGCGGTACTGCTCCAGCAAGATCCTGCGCAGGAGTGGAGGCCGTGTGCGTTCTACTCCAGGAAACTCAGCAAGTCGGAGGCTAACTACGCTATTTGGGACAAAGAACTGTTAGCAGTGGTAGCGGCGTTCAAGCACTGGCGCCATTTCTTGGTGGGCGCCCAGCACCAGATCCAGGTGTACACGGACCACAAGAACCTGGAGTACTGGCGCACGGCCAGAATTCTCAACCAGAGGCAAATGAGATGGGCAGAGTTCTTCGCTAACTTTAATTTTCATATTCAGTATGTTCCAGGTGACCAGAACGTCAGAGCGGACGCTTTATCCAGGAAGCCTGAGTACCTGGAGGAGCAAGGGCCTCCAGTGGCAAGAGCGATCTTCCAACCTGAACAATGGAGGTGTGGCGCAACTCTAGGGGGGCGGGAAGAACTGGTGCGTCTCACCCAAGCCGATGACTTTGCACGGCGCAAACTGAAGGAACTGAGGGAGGGGGATCCCAAGGCGAAAGGGTTTGAGGAAAAGGAGGGGCTGCTGTTGTTCAAAGGGGCACTGTATGTTCCAGGGGAGGAGATGCGTGCCAGAGTTCTCAGACAGCTTCATGACAACCCCACAGCAGGGCATTTTGGGCAGTTCAAAACCACGGTGTTGGTCACGAGAGAGTTTTGGTGGCCCAGAGTCAGGCACACCTCGCACCCCCTTACGTAGTCCTTGACTTCCTAGTCAAGGACTACGTAAGGGGGTGCGAGGTGTGCCAAAGAGCCAAAGGGGAGCGGGGAAAGCCGGCTGGGCTGCTGGAACCTCTTCCCACCCCCAGTAAACCGTGGGAGGCGGTTTCCTTAGACTTCATTACTGACCTACCCCCATCCAAAGGCAAAACTGCAGTGTTGGTGGTAGTTGACCTTTTGACCAAAATGGCCCACTTCATTGCATGCCCTAAGGTAGTATCGGCTGAGGAAACGGCCAAGCTGTTTGTACAACATGTTTTCAAGCACCATGGCATGCCAGAAAGAGTAATTTCAGATCGTGGAGTTCAGTTTACCTCACGTTTCTGGCGTAAGCTCATGCAAATCTTGCAGGTGCAGGTGAACTTGTCTTCGGCTCGCCATCCTCAGTCCAACGGGCAATCGGAGCGGGTAAATTCGATTTTGCAGCAGTATTTGCGCTGTTACGCATCTCAGCAACACAGTGATTGGAGTGACAGGCTCTCGCTTGCGGAGTTTGCGTACAATAACGCTCAGCAGGTTTCCGCAGGTATGTCTCCTTTCCAGGCAGTCTACGGCAATCATCCGAGAGCCTTTCCAACGGGGGGAGGTGAAGGGACGGCGGGAGACGTGCCAGCTGCGGAGCAATTTGCTGAGGAGCTACAGGCTCTGCACCAATTGCTCAGAGACAATCTAGAACGGGCAAAAAGTGCGTACAAAAGAGCAGCAGACCAGCACCGAAGGGAAGGGGAGAGCATCAAAGTGGGAGACAAGGTTTGGTTGTCCACCCAGGGATTGCCCATGCCGGGCAGGGGCAAAAAGCTCAGGCAATGTAGAATTGGGCCTTTCGAAGTGGTGGAGCAGATCAACCCAGTGGCGTTCAGGTTGCAATTGCCGGAGACCATGAGAATTCACCCGGTCTTCCACAGGTCGCTCCTCTCCAAGTTCAGAGAACCGCACAGGTATCAACAAGGGAACCAGAGGGGGTCGCAGGAATTGCCGTTGGTAGACATGGAGCACTTCAATGAAGCCACGGCCATCCTGGATTCCAGGTGGAGAGGGGATGAGTTGCAGTACTTAGTAGCATGGGAGGGGGAGCCAGAGTCGGAGAACACGTGGATTCCGGCGGAAGATGTCACCAAGGAGTATTTAGTGTGGGAATTCCATGAGCTGTATCCCGACAAACCGAAGCCATACAGATGGCAAATGAGAGAGGTGTTGCAGCCCACAGACTCAGAGGAGGGGGACTTCTGGGGGTTCCCATCCTCGGATGCAGACAGTGGGGGGGGTGGCAACGAGTTGCAGGGTAGCCCTCATTCACCAACGGAAGGAGTGGAGGTGGAAGGGGATATCGCGGCAGCAGAAGACTGGTGGTCGCGATGTCTCCCTCCTCCCTGGAGCAGGAAGGATTGGGAGGAGGTGTTCCAGTCCTCGTCGTCATCATCCAGTGCAGACACCACCATCTTCTTGGGATTCCCCTCTTCACCAGGGAAGGCAGGAGAGAGTGAAGGAGGGGAATGGGATCCAGCCGGGGATCTTGGATACCCTGGGGTATCACCCGCCAAGCCGCCTCAGGGGGGGAAGGGGGGCTTGGGAGGGGGGATGGATGTCAGGGACTGGCCCGAGCCAGGAGGGGTGGTGGAAGGGACAGAGGCATCCGGAGGTCACCCATGGACGCCAGAGGAGGTATTGCGAGCATGGGAGCAGGAAGAGGCAGCGCCTAGGCTGTCGCCAGAGACAGGAAAGGAGGTGTGGAGAAGTGGGGGTGAAGAGGTCTCGCCACCTGTGCTGACGGAGGAAGAGAGGGTGGCGTGGGAGCCTATGGGAGGAGAGGAGAACATGGAGACGGAGGGTGAGCAAGGGGTCGAGGATGTTGCCGGAGCCTCTGCAACAACCTCCAGGGATGAAAGTGAAAGGGATGAAGGGAACGCAGGGGCCAGCAGAGTCAAAAAGCGGAAAAGGAGGAGCGAAAGGAGGCGTTGGAGTTTTAAGAGGCTTTTATGCTGGGGGGAAAAGCGGAAGCCCTT